>JARBWK010000006.1:43011550-43238098 GCA_030556195.1 Anolis apletophallus
ACTAATGTTGCAAGTAAAAGAACAGAGAGCTCAACATTGATAGCTTGCACTGTGAGAAAAGGAATACTTTATAGATGGCTATTGTTCTCATATTTAGTGATGACAGAGAAATGATGTAAATGATTTGTGCAGTGTTTATTGGATTAATGAAATGCCATGTAACAACAGTAATCACCAGCCAATTATGATTGTTTTAACCATAAAGAAGGGGTGGGTTTAACTGGATGGACTCCATTGAGGTATAAATATCTTTGTATGAGATGTATTGGGGTCCTTTGCCCCTACCTGCAGCTGTGTTCTGCTGGCAAATACCCACCAGCTGGTGCCAGTAAATAAACCTTTTTGCTTTTCACCCTACTTCACAGTTGTCACGTGTTCTCCCTCATCCAAGTATCCGCACGTTCGGGCAGCGTTGGTAAGGTTAACTTGGTACTTGGAGTTCTAGAACTCCCGGTTCTGCTTCATAAGTACCATACAATGTAAAAACACCCCCTTCTCCGAGCAAAGTGGCAAAAGCAAGAACTTACTGTGTCTCAGTCGAACCTAAAATAAACACGGCTTGAGGAACTGCAAGCCGCTTCTGGTGTGAGAGAATTGGCCGTCTGCAAGGACGTTGCCCAAGGGACGCCAGGATGTTTTGATTTTTTACCATCCTTGTTGGAGGCTTCTCTCATGTCCCCGTACAGGGGGCTGGATCTGACAAAGGGAGCTCACCCCCTGTCTCTTTGTAGTGCAAAAAACACTTTAAAACAATTCAATAATTAAAATGAAGAGTAATTTTAACTAAAGTTATTATTATTTAAATGGGAAGTGTGGGCCTGCTTTTGCCTGATGAGATAGGATTTTTGTTGTTGTGTGTTTTCAAGTCGTTTCAGACTTAGGTTGACCCTGAGCGAGGGCCAGGTAAATGACCTTGGAGGGCTGTATCTGGCCCTCAGGCCTTAGTTTGAGGACCCCTGGCTTAACCAATTGCACCACCAGGGGCTCCTGCCCTCGACATAAGATCAATCAATAAGGTAAAGATCAAGGTTTCCTCTTGATTTCTAGTCGAATTTTACTGTGAGGGTGATGCTCATCTCCATTTCTAAGCTGAAGAGCCGCCGTTGTCTGTAGACGCCTCCAAGGTCATGGGGTCTGCATGACTGCATAGAGTGCTGTTACCTTCCCGCTGGACCTATTACCTATTGATCTACTCACATTTGCATGTTTTCAAACTGCTAGGTTGGCAGAAGATGACGAGCTCACCTCTCTACCCGGATACAAACTGGCAACCTTAAGGTCAGCAAGTTCAGCAGCTCAGCAGTTTAACCCACTGCACATATATCAGACATGGGCAAACTTGAGCCCTCCAGGTGTTTGGGGCCACGCAGCGGTTAGGAATTGTGGTAGTTGAAATCTAAAACACCTGGAGGGCCCAACTTTGCCCATGCCTGGGATGAGGGTTGAATGAAAAGTAATGCCTCCACCTTCCTTATTTGGGTTTGGATGGGAATATTTTAATAAATCAAACACAGAAATAATCCTTAGAATGTGCTCTATAACTACCACCATTCACTTTTCCACATAATCACCAGACAATTGGATACATTTCGGCCAACAATGAACAAGTGTTCTGAAGCCATCACAGAAAAAGTCGACACTCCACAACCAGCATCAGCATCCTGGGTACCCATTGTGCACAGATCTTCCGATAGCCAAGCAAAGCAATAATGTGAACCACACGTTCTTGTGAAATGCCAATTATGCTTGATATTTCTCTCTGAGTGATACGATGATAGTCCTGAATCAATCTGTCTACCTTTTGCTTGTGAAACTCGGTGGTTGCTGTCACAGAATGTCCAACTCTTTGTTTGTCATGCAAGTCAGATGTTCCTACCTCAACTTCTTTAAGCTTACTCGCCCAATGACGCGTAGTACTCACATCAACACAATCACCATAAACAGCTTGCATTCTCTGAGGAATCTCCTTTGGGGTCACACCTTCTGCTGTCAAGAATTCAATGACTGCACGTTGCTTAAGTCACATTGACCGACCATCTGCGCAGGGTTCCATACTTGGCATTTTAACTACACAACTGTTCAGTGTTAAGGCTTCCCACCAAAATGGACCTGGGGTTGATCCTCGACTCATCACTGACCCTGGAACCCAAGGTGTCAGCGGTGGCCAGGAATGCCTTCGCACTGTCAAAACTTATGTGCCAGCTGCGCCCATACCTTGAGACACCTGACTTGGCCATGGTAGTCCATGCCTTAGTCACATCCCATTTGGACTACTGCAACACTCTCTACGTGGGACTGCCTTTGAAGATAAATCAGAAGCTTCAAATGGTCCAGAGACTGGCAGCCAGGTTACTAATTGGAGTGCCATTCAGGGAGAGAACCACTCCCATGTTGCGGCAGCTCCACTGGCTGCCAGTCTGCTTCCGAGCTAAATACAAAGTGCTGGTTCTTACCTTTAAAGCCCCAAGACCTCCAAGACCTCATGTCATTCAGGCGGTCTTGTAAGACATTCCTTTTTCAGCAGGCTTTCGGCCTATGTCCTTAGCGCCTGGTTCGCCTGTTATCGCTGCGTTACATTGCATTGTGCTGTGCCTTGTATCCTCTACAGCACATTGTTGTTTTAATCTTAACTCTGAGATTTTATAGTTGTATTGTTTTTTTAATTGTGTTTTTATTGTATCCCGTTTTACTGTGAGCCACCCCGAGCCTCCCGGAAGTGGCGGCCTAGATGTCCGAGAAATAAAATAAAACAAATAAACGGCTTAGGTCCAGACTATTTGACAAACCACATCTCCCTCTATAGATCAACTCGGACACAGCGGTCATTGGAGGAGGTCCTCCTCTTAGTTCCGCCCCCGTCCCAAGCACGGCTGGTGAGAATGAAAGGGCCTTCTCCAGGGCTGCTCCCACCTCTGGAACTCCCTTCCTAAGGAGTTAAAGATGGCCCCCTCCCCGCTTTCATAAAACAGCTGAAGACATACCTTTGCTCACAGGCTTATGAGGAGGAGGAATAGTAGTTGGTAATACTACCATTATACCTCTGATTAATAGTTGCCATCCGTATCCATGCCCTGCTCAATAGATATCTTGAGCAATGATTAATCGATCTGCCCCAAAGATATAGGAAATTATTGTTTCCATTTGATGTTTTGTCTTATGTCTGTTATAACAGGCTGTGCTTTTTATTTAATTTTAGTTTGTTAAGTTAAAATTCGTATTTATATGTTGGGTTGTATAAATTGGTTGGTATGAATGTATTGTTGTTGATTTGGGCATTGAATGTTTGCCTTTTATGTTTGGAATCCGCCCTGAGTCCCTTTGAGATAGAGCGGAATATAAAAAAGTATTATTATTATTATTATTATTATTGAACAAGTCAGTACCTGTCGCATACCAGTACTGCCATGTGTTGAGGAGTTACAAAGGTGGAGGCATTACTTTTCATTCAACCCTCGTATATATGGTCTATTGTGGTGATTACACTAGGACAGGGGTGCTCACACTTTTTCAGCATGCGAGCTACTGTTAAAGCAACAAAGTCCAAAAGATCTACCTGCCCCCGCCGCCATGCGCTCCCGCGCGCTCCCACTGCCGCACGCTCTTGCCACCGCACGTGCTCCAGTTGCTGTTTTCCACCCGCGCAGCGCTTCTTCCGCCTGTGGGGCATTGCAGGAAGGAGAAAGCACGAGGCGGGGCATTCAGAGGGAGTGCCTGTCTCGCCTGTCTCGCTGGCATTGGAGGCTCCACAGCTGCTTTTGGACGAGAGAGGGGCAGGGCACTCCCTCCAGAGGCTCCGCCTCGTGCTTCCTTCTTCCTGCAATGCCCCGCAGGCTAAAGAAGCACTGCGAGAGCGGAAACCAGCAGCAGGAGCGCGCGTGCGTGTAGGGTGTGCGTGCACATGGCAGGAACGCCCCATCTGGCTGGTGAGGCCCGAAGATCACCTGGAAGAGGGCCGAAGATCTACTAGCAGCTCCCGAGCTACGTAATGAGCACCCCTGCACTAGGACTAGCATTAAACTCAAGATCGGATTCCCATTCTGCTATGAAGCTCACCTTAGTGATCTCAGATCTGTAGCAATCTCTATATTTATTTATTTACTTTATTTATATTCCGCTCTTCTCACCCCAAAGGGGACTCAGAGCGGATTACAGTACACATACTTGCAGACAATCCCTGCAGTTCAACATATATAGACATATTTAGACATATATAGACGGACACAGACGAACAGAGGCAAACTTCTGGCCACCAGGGGGAGCTGACACACTCCTCATCTCTCTCAGCGTTTTCCAGTGTCCCTTGTTCTTCCGCATACAATGTATCAGCGATTCCTGGAATTCTTTATGGCCTCATAAATCAGTCAAAATTTGCCTCCCCACTTAATGTGGTACCTTTATCTCCTACTTCAGTGTTTCCCAACCTTTTTTGAGCCGCGGCACACTTTTTACATTTGCAAAATCCTGGGGCACACCACCAACCAAAATGACACAAAATGACACTCTAACACAGTAATACATATAGTTAATATGTTTTTAAATGTATTTATACACTCAGTGTGAAACCTGGGCCTGTTTCGATGAACTCAACATAGATATCCTGGCAGGAATGGCAGAGAGACACAAACTTCCCACACAGATCTCCCATAACCAAGAGAAAATACTATAAGAGTTTGGTGGGCATTGACCTTGAGTGTTGGAGTTGTAGTTCACCTATATCCAGAGAGCACTGTGGACTCAAACAATGTTGGATCAGGACCAAACTTGGCATGAATACTCAATATGCCCAAATGTGAACGCAGATGGAGATCAGGGGAAATAGACCTTGACGTTTGGGAGTTGTAGTTGCTGGGATTTATAGTTCCCCTACAATCAAAGAGCATTCTGAACCCCACCAATGATAGAACTGGGCCAAACTTCCCACACAGAGCCCCCAGGAGGCAAGAGGAGGTCTCTACTTGGGGAAAGGGAGGCAGGCCTTCCCAATGCATGGAGAGGGAGAGACCAAGTAGACAATGGGTGGGGAGGGGGTGGTGTTTGTAATTAGGTGCCTTTATCGAGGTAGGTTTCTTAGGGTTTTTATACTTCAACACACTAGACTCTCCCCCCCCCCCCTTCCTGGAGGTTCCAATTTCCCACGGCACACCTGATGATCGCTCACGGCACACTAGTGTGCCACGGCACACCGGTTGAGAAACACTGTCCTACTTGACAAATGAACTGTCTTTCGGGCTGCAAAGGTCGACAGCAGGCTACACTTAAGATCGAGCACCCACCTCGACCCGGGAAGGCCTCGAACTCATGACCTACAGGTCAGAGAGGTCTTATGCAGCTGACACTTAGCCAGCTGCGCCACGTCCCGGTGGAAGTGGACCAACTTGGGCCCTCCAGGTGTTTTACACCTGACATCCAAAACACCTGAAGGGCCCATGCTTGCCCAGGCCTGCTTTAGGGCAATAATTCCCAAAGCTTTGGTCCTCCAGGTGCTTTAAACTTCAACTCCCAGAATGCCTCGTCATTGGCCAAGGCAGCTGAGGCTTTTGGGAATTGTAAGTCCAAAACGACATGTTTGGGAATCACTACTAGTAGCCAGTATTTCCCTCACACTAGTCTTTAGGTGTTTTGGACTTCAGCTCCCAGAATGCCTTGTCATTGGCCAAAGCAGCCGAGGCTTCTGGGAGTTGAAGTCCGGAATCACTGGGATAGACAGATAAAGAGAGGAGTAATGGCAAGAAGCCTCCAGGCACGAGAGTTGCTTGCTTCAAACCACGAGGGTTTGGCCCCGCCCCTGGGAGGCGTGGCCAATCGGAACAGACTGAGGAGGCGGGGCTTAGCGCTGGTGTGGCAAAGGTCGGCCGCCTCAAGATGGCGTCCCCCATGGAACTCAGCTGCTGGGGCGGCGATTGGGGCTTGCCCTCCGTGCACGCGGAGTGCCTGGTTGTCATGGTAACTGCGGCCTAGGCGGGTTTCGCGCGAGCCGAAGCCAGGATGACAGTGGGGAGAAGGGCCTTGCGCTCCCCTCTGAAGGACTTTCACTTTGGGGATGGATGGATGGATGGAGTGGGAAAGGCAGCCATCCATCCCTAGTAGCTACACTGTGGAACTAAAGCATTTTGGCACCACTTTAACCTGCCATGGCTTCATGGGAGTTATAGTTTACCAGGTCCTCAGCCTTCCCTGCCTAAGAGTGCTGGTGCCTCGCCAAACTACAACTCCCAGGGATACTGGCAGGGAATATCTGAACTACATGATCTTGGGTGCATCTACACTGCAGAATTAATGCACTTTAACTGCTGTGGCTCAGTACTATGGTCTCCTGGGACTTTGTCGTTTCACCAAACTACAACTCCCATGACTCCATCGCTTTGAGCCATAGCATTTAAAGAAGAGTCCAACTCAGGCCTGGGCAAACTTGGGCCCTCCAGGTGTTTTGGACTACAACTCCCACAATTCCTAACAGCCGATAGGCTGTTAGGACTTGTGGGAGTTGTAGTCCAAAACACCTGGAGGGCCCAAGTTTGCCCAGGCCTGGTCCAACTGCATTCATTTTCCAGTGTAGACGCAGCCCGAGATGCTGGGAGTTGCAGCGCACAAAAGTTGTTGGTGTCGTAGGCCCCTTCCACACAGCTGAATACAATCCCCACGTTTTCTGCTTTGAACTGGAATATATGGCAGTCTGGACTCCGATAACACAGTTCAAATCAGATATTGTGGGATTTAAGGTTCTGGATTGCATGGTTGTGAGGAAGGGCCCCTAGAAAAGATTCAAAATAGGTCAAACCTTTTTATGCTCTCAAGAGTATAGGCAGGAGGATGAACAGAGTATCTAGCATATCTCTCTCTCTCTCTCTCTCTCTCTCTCTCTCTCTCTCGGCATTACTTCGCGAACGAAGATTCTTAGGAAGGACTCATCCCACGCTTTTTACAAGCGCGTTGATGACTAAAAAGGCCAATCTGAGATAGGCAAGTCCGGTTGCAGAAAGCACAGCAGAAAGTCCCCTTGGGTAATGTTGTTTCCAAGTTGTGGTTCTTTCTGCGTTGTCGTTTCTCTTCGAGACCCATTCGGCGTGTCTTCTCGAAGAGGCCGCAGCATTGTGGATAGTGCTTCTCCATGCCTCCCGATGTGAGGCCAGGGTGGACCATTGTTGGTGATCAATCTGGCCGAGCCTGAGATGTTGTTTCAGGGAGTCCTTATATCTCTTTTTGGGGGCGCCTCTCTTACGCTGACTCCGGGCATGTAGCCAGGGGGGGGGGCTAAGGGGGCTTCAGCCCCCCCCCGAAATTCTCAGGGTGGTCCGCGGAAAGGCCTTACTGGTACATTATTTAAATTGTTATGTTTATTCATATCATGATCTGATCACCATGCTCATTATATCCCACATTAATGGGGTTATTGGGATAACAATACAAAAGGTTTGCTAGGGTAGACCCTCTTCCACCCAGTCTCAGCCCCCCCCCCGAACCAAACTCAGCCCCCCCCCCAAATCAAAATCCTGGCTACGGCCCTGGCTGACCCGTGGCGAGTTCACCATAGAGTAGTATCTTTGGGAGGCGGTGGTCCTCCATCCTATGAAATGGAAATGTCTTGATATTTTGGCAATGTGGGCCTTTACATTTTATACCTTTTATGATAGTTCTCTTCTTAATGTTTTATCCTTTTAACTGTTTTATGTGTGATTATGTGATTTTGTTATGTTGTTGTTTAATTCGTAGCAATGTTTTTTTATTATTATCACTTTATTTTATTTAATATTTAATTTATTTATTCAATCTTATATTCCGCTACTCCCTGCAGGCTCGGGGCGGATCACAACATACAATAAAAACATGCTGCATGTAACAAAGCCATGCAGCCATACAATAAAAACAAAAAACATAAAACAGTATACAAAAGTAAAATTCAGAGGCTCTGGGATCGCTCGGGTGTCGTCTGGAAGGGAGTTCCACAACACCGGGGCCGCCACAGAGAAAGCTCTCTGCCTGGTTGTGGACAGATGGCAGGAGCGGATTGATGGAACAAGTAACAGATTCTGTTCTTCTGAACGTAGTGATCTCGGGGGAACATACGGGACAAGGCGGTCCCTCAGATATGTAGGCCCTAGACCGTGTAAGGCCTTAAAGGTTAACACCAACACCTTGAAGGCAATTCGGTACTCGATAGGAAGCCAGTGCAGTTGCCGGAGGATGGGGGTGATGTGCTCCCTCACTGGTGCTCCCACCAGCAAGCGAGCAGCGGCATTCTGCACCAGCTTGAGTTTCCGAATTGTCGACAACGGGAGGCCAATGTAGAGGGCGTTACAGTAGTCCAGTCTCGAGATTACCGTCGCTTGGATCACTGTGGCCAGATCGTCCCCAGACAGGTAGGGCGCCAGTCGCCTAGCCTGTCGTAGATGTGGATGTCAGACATGTTTTTGATTTGGGTACTTTGATTTGGGTGCAGTCCCTCAAACTGTTGAAGGGCCGGATCATAATTTGAAGGAAAAAAAAACCCAACATGAATGAATTCCTATGCACACTGCACGTATCTTATTTGTAGTGCAAAAACACTTAAAAACAATGCAATAATTAAAATGAATAACTATTTTAACAAATATAAACTTATTAGTGTTTGAATCTTGACGAGTGTAGATTCTCATGAATACGTCTAGAAATGTTAGTCAAAATATTGACTCCTCAAAGTCTGGGTCACTTTATCCATAGGTCAATGTAATAAGTACCATACAGTGTAAAAACACCCCCTTCTCCTAGCAAAGTGGCAAAAGCAAGAACTTACTCTGTCCCAATAAAACCTAAAAGAAACACCAACCTCCTCTATTACATTTCCTTGCTCCACTTCTGGCATTTTTGGATTCATAGATGGGAAAATTGTGGGGGCCAGTCTCTTGGGGTGCTGCTGTCTCTTTCCCCCTCTTTGCTTATCCAGGGGGCATATCAAAATCCATAATAAGTATCCCCAAACCTAACCTCAACATTTTTTTCCATGTCAGAAGCGACTTGAGGAACTGCAAGCCGCTTCTGGTGTGAGAGAATTGGCCATCTGCAAGGATGTTGCCCAAGGGACACTGGGATGTTTTGATTTTTTACCATCCTTGTGGGAGGCTTCTCTCATGTCCCCGTACAGGGGGCTGGAGCTGACAAAGGGAGCTCACCCATGATCTCTCTGGATTAGAGAGTTCTACTGGCACAAGGGTTTAACCCAGGAATCCTCAAACCTTTCAAACAGAGGGCCAGGTCCAGTCCCGCAAACTGTTGGAGGGCCGGATTTTATTTGTAGTGCAAAAACCAGTTTAAAACAATTCAATAATTAAAATGAAGAACAATTTTAACAAATATAAACTTGTATTTACATTGTAATTACATTACTATAATGTAATTATGCACTCAGTGGTTGGGATGCCACAGTTTTATGAATCAAATATATGTTTCTCCATCCCAGTTTACTATTTGCTTTAGTGACTGTATTGTCTAAATTGTGAAAAGTAAATACAGTGATTGAATGTGTTCATCTTTCAACCTTTGTTGCAGGCTTATGCCAGATTTTCCGGTGCCCCAGTGAAAGTGAATATTATAGATCATTGTTGGAGAGCACCAAGAGGTACTGCTTTAGTTTTTGTAATATGTGCATTCGCTTTTTTATGAGAACCGGTGTGGCATAATGGTTTGAGGCTATTATTCTGGAAACAAGCATATGACTCTTTGGATTGTGTGGTTTTAATTAACTTGTCTTAAGATTGATATACTTTAATTAATTGATTTTAATGTATATGTTGGGTTTTATTCTATATGTGACATCAGATTGTGCCTTTTTGTGACCTGCCCTGAGTTCCCTTCGGGGTGAGAAGGGCAGGATATAAATGCAGCAAATACATAAATAAATTTCTGCTTGAAAACCCAGAGGTTGTCCTGTGCAAGTCACAACCTCCTTTAGGAGAGGAAAGGAGATTTAAATGTTATTATAATAATGATAATAATCTTTCAGCCTCAAAGGAAGACAAATGTGCTATGTACAAATATTGTCAAGAAAATCCCATTATAGAGTTCAGCATAAACTGGAAAAGACTTGGTGACATACAACAGTAATCAGCTTTTTAGGCCACATTTTAAACAGGCATCCCATAAACAATTCATTCTGCACAAGCAGAAAAATTATAATGACTGGGTCTTACGTTGTGTTGAACAAAGCAACCATAGTATGGGATTATGTAACTCAGTTTATATGCTCAGTATACTATAAACTCATATAATCCAGTCTCACTGTACTGAACTGCATTAAATGAGTTTACACTGACCATGTAATTCAGTTTCTCACTGTGTTATTTGTTGTTCAGTCATCGCCTCTCATGTGGCAAACCTAAATGTCTGTTAAATTGCCATTATTGGGGTGCTTTTCATTGTATAATCTCACCTGATTGGTTCTTTTCTTTTAGGGAGCGTGCCATTGTTGATATCGGGGGACACTATTATTTCTCAGCCAGCAAAAATATTAAACTTCTTAAGAAAACAGGTGGGTCTCTGTAAGTATTATCAAGCGCTTCACTAAATTCACTGTCCAAAAAGTACTTTTATTGGACTTGCTTTATACTTTGTGTGGTGCTTTGTTACAAGATACTGGTTGAAGTGATGTTGGCTCATTTAGTCCTTCAGAAGAAATGGATGATATCATATATAGTCTTATTTATGCTATATTTGTATCAGTACAAACAAGAGAAGAAGAATTACCCGCATGTGAAAGGTTTTAAACCCAGAAGGCTTCTGGTTTATCTTTTAGAAACATTAGCAGCACTTGATTCTAACGGTACTGCACAGACTGATGCTTTCAGGACTTTGGATTGTTGTTTTCATATGCATCTCCCTTTTCTTCAAAATAAGAAGTACGATGACTATCTGTTGTGGGTGCTTTGAATGCGCTTTTCCTGCTTCCTGGCAGGGGGTTACACTGCCAGGAAGGCCTATGAGGTCTTTTCCAACTCTATGATTCTATTATTCTATGTTGATTACTTCCTCCTGACAGAAAAGTGGACAAAAATGAGTATACTGATTTCAACAATGCACAGCTTTTTTAAATAGCTGTTAACTATTGAAGTGATTGTTTGAGAAAAGCCAGCTCTTTCTGGCTTGTGTATTAGTGAAAATGCCTGACCTCCCACGTGTTTCCCATAATATTGGGTTATTGTATGTTTTTCAGGCTATATGGCTATGTTCTCCTGATGTTTCACTTGCATCGATGGCAGGCATCTCAGAGGTTATAATGTTTCACATGCATCTATGGTTGAGACCTCACAACCTCTGAGGATGCCTGTCATAGATGCAGGTGTAATGTCAGGAGAGAATGCTTCTAGAACATGGCCATATAGCCTGAAAAACCTATAACAATTCAGTGATTCCAGCTCTCAATATTGCTTAGTTTGATACACAAAATCCTTCAAGTTGCACAGCTGTCAGAGTAGGAGACATTATGCCTACCTTATCTAAATGAAACCACGGCTGCTGGCATCCCTAGGTTCTCCGAGAACCCTTGTTTCCATAGGGCACCCTTACAACCTATGATCCCTGGGAGACTTCTGCCCCCTTCGTGTTCTCGAAGAAGGACTTGGTTGGAGAGGTCTGAGACCTAATGACTGAAAATATTACTGAACATTTGCAAGCTTCAAGCCAAGATGTATTTCAGTTAATGCATTAAGAACAAACAAAGAAATCCCCTACCCTAAGTTCCTTTAATATACAAGTCAGCTTTAAATGTCTAGGGGTGCATCTATGATAGAAGTAATGCAGCTTGGCAACATTTAAACTGCCCTGGCTCAACATGATATAATCCTGGGAGTTGTAGTTTTACAAGGTCTTTAGCCTCTGACTGGTGCTTCACCAACATAAACTCCCAGTATTCCATAGTATTGAGCAATGGCAGCTAACGTGGTGTCAAACAGTGTAGTTCTACAGTGTAGGCACACCTAGATTTCATGGTTGTATTTGTCTGACATACAGATGTTTTCTTTTATTATATGTATTTCTTAATATTTCTGTAATAATTTGTTTTGCCAAAAAAGCATAAAACAGTGAAATACGTTAGAACAGTCTATGGCAAGCTAGTCATGGATAGTTGTCAGTAGTATGAGTTAAATTTGATCTGGACATGGGACATACCACTGTAGGCTCTCAAAAAGCAGTATTAACAGCACAGAACCTGGATTTGGGAGTAAGCCAGCCAGTGGAGATATTATATTCTTATTTGCATATTTGCAAAGAATAAAGAATCAGCATGCCAGGTGGGAAAAACATGTGCTCTGCCCTCATCATTCTCCAGTTGTTCATTCTCTTCATGTGTAGAATGATGAGCCTGGATATGGAAGGTTGTCCTACGTATAGATGCTTTTCATGTGATTGGAAATGGATAGAGGAAACTATATCTGACTATTTCAGCAGGTATCTCAGAATTAGCATTTTTGCCATAACCAAATACCATAACTAGTAAGAAATCTATTATCATTTCAAGGTTCCAATATGTTAGCAGTTCTCAGAATGTGAATGAAAAGATCAGTTGGAACATATGATCCTAAATCTAGTTGTTAACCATAGCTGAATATAGATTTATGGAATCAATATAACTTACATAAGTGTTGGTTTACTAATTGGATTTAGAGCATAGTGCTAATTAACACATCCCAAAATCTTTTTTACTAGTTCTGTGTCACAAACGGATTTGGGTCTTGTGTTTCCTGAA
The DNA here is from genome assembly GCA_030556195.1 of Anolis apletophallus. Taxonomy (NCBI): domain Eukaryota; kingdom Metazoa; phylum Chordata; class Lepidosauria; order Squamata; family Anolidae; genus Anolis; species Anolis apletophallus. The sequence goes on from JARBWK010000006.1 coordinate 43,024,266, forward strand.
TGACAACATTCCTGTGCCACATGGCAGATCATTTTGAGAACTGAATGGATTTTATGTTATTTATGGTATGACATTTGTTCTGCTATTCAGAACTGGGAAGAAGGGAGAGAGGTTCAATAAACAGGTCATTTAATGTCTAACAGATCATTACATCCCTGTCTATCTATATTTTGTTCAAAGAGAACATTCAGAAATTTCTACAGATTTCCCAAGGAATGATAAAGGATGTAATCAATGGATTTAATAAATTTTAAACAGATTTATATATATGCCACAGATACTTTAGCAATACGTTAAATAAGATGCAGTCTGTGAATCTTATATATTATTTATTGTATTACTTATGACAACGTTCTAACTTTAATTTCTAAAACGTCATTAGATCAAAACTAAGCTTACTTGTGCCGTTGTTTTCTTCTTTGATTATTTATAAAGAAGAACTGAAATATATTTTTCATCTTTTTATTTATTAAGGATTTTTTCCAGCTTAGTTTTAACATTAGGAATTCAGTGGCTGGCTAGCATGGAAGACTGGAAAATCAAGGAAGTGAAAGCTGAAAATTCAGGATGTGAAAGGATTTTGAGTCAGAGTACTTAAAACTGTTTTCAGTGACATAAGGAACAATCTGGAGAAAGAACACCTTTGCTAGGGCTTGGCTGCCATTTCTCCTGTTAAGGTAGGAGAGCAAACAAGCTGTATGTACTTGGAAATCAACAGTCTATCGCCAAGTCTTTAAAATGAAGCCCTCTTATGAGTATTACTAAATTCTAAGAATGCAGTCTTTCTAGCCTATGTTTATTTGTTTATCAATTGTATCAGAATCAAACCTAGGGTACAGTTATAATGTATTTAAAAACACAAAATTTAAAAGTTTGGCATTATACTAAATGTCCTTTGACCAGAAGCTGGCCACTTGGAGTGCCTCTGGTGTTGCTATAAGAAGGTCGTCCAATGTGTATGTGGCAGGGCTCAGACTGCATTGTAGTAAGTGGTCTGATTTGCTGTTTCCTGCACTCGCATGCCGTAGACTCCACTTTGTGGCCCATTTCTTAAGGTTAGCTCTGCATCTCATGGTGCTGGAGCATAGCCTGTTCACCTTCCAAGTTGTCCAGTCTTCTGTGTGCCCAGGAGGGAGTCTCTCATTTGGTATCAGCCATGGCTTGAGGTTCTGGGTTTTAACCTGCCACTTTCAGACCCTTGCTTGCTGAGGTGTTCTTGCGAGTATTTCTGTAGATCTTATAGTATTTCTATAGGTCTAGCCTATGTAAGTTCCTGAGAATCAACTTACAGTGTGGATCTTGGTAGGAACCAAGGAAATTCTCTACTGTTCTTCCCTTTTTGCCATAAAGCCACAGGTATGCCTTTACTGGGCATTTCAAACTCAAGCAGAACCCAATGGTTTTCATAGAACATTACAGCAATCCACTTCCTTTAACTCTGAATTTATCAAGACTCCTGTTGATAGCACCCTATGTACATAAAATCAAAGGATAATACCCCCTGCTCTGTGTGGCCTCAAGCACAGAAATACATTAAGCACAAAAAAAACGTATTTTGCTTAATGTAAAATACCTGAGGGGCAGAACATTCAGGTATGGCTGCAAATTGATTGGGAATGTGGTACAATGCAGGAAAGGATTCTGCTTGAATCCTGTGAAAAGTCTTAACCAGATCTCTGTGCTGCACTTATTCATGAGAAAGGTAGAGTTGTACCCCCCAAACCCTGTGATTTCAGATTCTCTTTATGGAATAGAGAAGCCAAACAGGAGCACAAGTATGTTTTTCATGAACCATTTGCATCTTTTGGAAGAGTGAAGGGGTTGCTTGCCATCACTTATTTTCCTAATACAAGTATATCTGAACTGTATGATATAATTTTGATCACATGATTTTCTTAAATAATTTATTTCATCTGAATTCAGGTAAAATCACTGAGTCTAGAATTAAGTGTTTGTATAAGTCCAACAGTTACATCACAATTCTACTTTGCAACTGATAATTTGGAGGAAAAGTTGAGACTAAAATTTTACTTATTACCTGTTTGTTTTAAAAATAATGAATGTATATCCATTTAACATTTTGACAATTATTTTGTTCATTTTTGAAAATATGCCTATGAATGCTGCATAAATATATTTCTTTTATCTCTTATTTCTTTCTATTGCCAGAAATATAATGCTGATTATGAACTCTCTACAAAAGAAGGTGCCGATACACTGGCATATATTGCACTACTTGAAGAAAAACTACACCCTGCTTTGGTAAGATAGTTATTTTTGCTGACCAAAGTGTATTTACCATTGTCCCATCATCCCAAAATCAAGTACATGCTTAGTTTACTAATTGAATGGAGTTTAAATTTGCATTCATAATTGGAATCTTGTTAGAATTAATGGATTTAATCAGTTATTAGTGAATCAACACATGCATAAATCCACTTGAGGAAACAGTCAGGAATTTTGTTCTGTGTGAGCTTTCTATGAGAAATTTAAAACAGCATTGGTTCCGGGGATTAGTGAACACAACTAGAATCAGATTTCTTTAAATCAGCATTCAACCAGACATGTCAGTTATTTTATTTTATTAAACTGAAACTAAAGCTCTAGCAATTGTGTATCCTAAGCTTCCTTTTTGCTAAATAATAAACCCCAGGAGAAAGTGATCACTCCCATTTAAGGATCATCACGCTTTCACCCCATTAACCAGGGCATCCCTATTGGTTAGGGTCAGATCTAAAATAGCTGGCCCCTTTGATGCCTCTTCCACTTTCTGGACCATGAAATTGTCAGCAAGGCAAGTGAGGAATATATTAACTGTTATATTCTTGGAAGAGTTTGACTTCTTGGTAATGTTTAAATCTTGGTAAGGATCTTTTATGGAAGATGGGGGCAAGCTTGTTTTCTCCTACTCCAGAAAATTCAAACTGCAGGAAAGAAATTCTGCCTAAACTTTGGAAAGAACTTCCTGATAGTAAGAGCTGTTTCACAGTGGAATATACTGCTTTAAAGTGTAGTGGTGCCTCCTCTGGAGGTTTTTAAGCCAAGGCTGGATAGTCATTTGTGGGCTTTGATTGTATATTTATTGATTTACTGTATTTATATACTGCCTTTCTCACCCCTGGGGGGACACAAGGCGGTTTACAACATACTATATTCCTTTATAACAGGGGGTTTGACTGGATAACCTTTATGGTTTCTTTGAACTCCATGACTATGAGGTAGAACAGCTACAGACATTCTTGGAGTTGTCTTTAACATGCAAACTTTGTATCTGCTCTGTGTGCTGATTTGACATGATAGGGCCTCAGGTAATGAAAAGACAGTATGTGCAACTCAGGTTTGTTGGTGTGTTTTTCAAGCTTGCTGCTTTCATTGTAAACCCTCTGTCTGAAAAAAATTAATTAAATATAAATTGCATATCTATTTGTAATGGATTACTTTAATGGAATACTTGGTCTTTTGTTATCTTTTCTGCATGTATTTAGTCAACTCTAAATCCATCCTGTGATCTGAAATCTAGGTTATATATTCCAAATGGTGTGTGTGTGTGTTTGCTTGTATGTCTTCATAACTAAAATTTTAGTCTAGCTATAAAAGAATCTGATAGTTAAACTCTAGATATTCCTTGGATGCGCCAATGATACTCCATTGATATTCCATTGGCGCCCCCTTGCCGTGGGGGAGAGGCTTGCGTACCTGAAGTTGTGAGGCCAGTTCTGTGCATGCTGCGCTCCACCAGAAAAATCCATTGCAAAGGCTCAAAGGACATATCTAACTTCTTGTGCTTGTAGAAAGCGTGGGATGAGTCCTTCCTAAATCTTCGTTCACGAAGAAAAGCCAAGAGATTCCTTGGATTATTTAAAATTGGTTAAAGAATCAAAATTAGGTCAGAACTTAGGTTCTTTATATGGCAAAGCCTCATATTAATTCTTGAACATTAATATTGTCATGTTGTAGATGCACACTTTCTGGATTGAAGCCGATAATTACTACAGAGTGACAAAACCATGCTTTGCCTCAAGGATTCCGTTTCCATTGAGTTGGTTTCTGCCAAGAAACATGGCTGGGGAAGCTCTTAATAGGATCTTGCTGACAAAAGGGGGCCCTCCGCTCTTCAGTATGGCCGAAGTGGAAGCACAGGTATGTTTTATTTGATTACTGCTCCTCTGAAAATTTCTCATCAATATTGTAGCGCTAAAATAAATGCAAATGCATTTTGTGGTAGTGCATTTCCCCCCTGATTTTAAAGATAGTAAATTTATGCTGTATTACCCATTTTTTCCGATTTGGGAGAGGCATTTTAGAACCAGGAAGTAAACTGAAAATTATATCCAGTGTATATGCTTATTCAGAAAGGCTCCTCCTAAAGCAACCCAGGAGTAAGACATGGCAAAATTGCTCTCAAGCCCCTATGAAGGAAATTAAGAAAATTAAAGCTGGAGAGACACAGCTCACTGGAGCCCAAAGGGGGTCATGTGCAACCCCTATACTTTGAGCTTTAAGTCCACCCATGCTTTAAGGATAACAATTTTATATGTATTTAGCCATATAACTTTACACCTCATGTAACTGGGGATGTGTTTAAGTTCTAAGTGTTGTTTCTCATGGATGCTTGACTGCCCATCATGAAGGCACTCCATTAATTTGAAGTTAATGATTATAAACATTGACTTCTTTATTCTATTTAGATCTACAGAGATGCCAAGGAGTGCCTGAATCTTCTGTCCCACAGATTGGGGACATCTCCATTTTTCTTTGGAAATATGTGAGTAAAGAATGTTGATGACGTTTTACAGCTCAGATACCATGGAAGCATCAGTGCCAAAGTGCTTGTTGAATTTGAAACCTATATTTGTTTTGATTTTTCTAGCAGATTGGGGAGTCCTGTTTTTATATGCTACATTTAGTATCCGCCCGTTTTCAACTTGTGATGATCGCAAACTGCAGAGTTGCTAATCAAACATCATTAAGAAACAAAACCTCTCAGATAGTGAACTAGATTTATTCCTGGCTTTAGAAGTTAAATTGATACTTGCATGCTAGTGAACTGAAAACCAGTTCATATAAAAATGCAGCTGTTCCTTCATGCGTCATTGTATAGTTTTAAAGCACCCCATGTTTATTTATGTGTTGATACATTATTATTATTTTGCTTTAGCAATGAAAAAAAGAAAAGAAAGAAGCTTAAAAATTCTTTTGAAATGCAAAGCTGCCTCAGGATTTTGAAGGATTTTGAAGGGTGTTTTTGTAGCGCTGTCAGAGGGACTCTCCAGACCGTGCTGTGCAAAGCTGGCCTCTGTTTGAAGCTTACATAACTTAATATTGTTTTAGGCTTCTATACTAGAGAGCAATAAATACACCTAAACTAAACTCTCAAACTAGTGTTTCTTATATCCTGGCTTAATTGCTTCCACTAGAAGTGAGGATGGCTAAACAATATTTAGACTTTTTGTTTACAGTTTGTTTCTAGATCGTGTGCAAAGAGGGATCGCCTGCTTGACATGCCAACAAAATGGCAAGGCTTCTTATTGCTTTATCAAGGGAGAGACAAGGAAATCTTAGAACATTATTATTTATAAAACAATTTGTGGGTCCCTGTATAGTTAGAAGGGTGAAATAAAAATAAAGAAAAACTTTATTCCATGGTTTTTTATTTTAAAAAGTAACATATATTTATATTTCCTCCTTATGTGTTATGAATCATTGTTTGTAGTATGTTACTTCCAAGCTCTGAAGATAAGCTAGAGTTCCTGGTTCACATGGGTGTCATGAATATTTTTTTCTTTTAACCAATTTGATAGTGATAGAATCATGATGACAAAGCCCAGCACTCTTCAATACACGACAAAGTAATCACTATTGCAACTTCTATACACACTGCTAAACCACAATGTTTAAAGGGGCAGTGTCAAAGGAATACCAAGACATAGCATATATAGATAAAAACCACTATATTGTATGGCAGTATATGCTCAATAGCAGAACAATATTACAAACAGTACAATGTAATGCAAATAAACAATCATGTGATTAATACACAGTATGAGCATAAACCTTGGTAGGTGGCAGGGCTGGTGTCTGCTATGGTAAGCACCCTACCATAGCAGCCACCAGCCCTGCCACCTACCAAGGTTCCCCTATTGACTCAGTCGCAGGTCCATGGGTCATCATACCCAGGACTTCACTAAGGGTTACTCAGTGCCTAGTGGAATACTCCTTCGCCCAACCATGTATATGGGCTTGTGATTTATGCTCATACTGTGTATTAATCACATGATTGTTTATTTGCATTACATTGTACTGTTTGTAATATTGTTCTGCTATTGAGCATATACTGCCATACAATATAGTGGTTTTTATCTATGTATGCTATGTCTTGGTATTCCTTTGACACTGCCCCTTTAAACATTGTGGTTTAGCAGTGTGTAGAGAAAGCCCAGCACTCACCAAACTATCATGAAAATAATGAATGATGCCCTATGCTATATGAGATATATTTGGTTTCCTTATGAGTTAGGTTGCATGCGAATGTGAGCATCTTCAAAACATGATGTTGTTTTATATCCTACTCTGTTTTTAGTTAGTGTCTTATGGAATTTGAGCTAACCATGTCCTATGTTTATTATCTCAAGGCCTACAACTCTAGATGCCTTCGTGTTTGGGTTTCTTGCTCCTCTTTTCAAAATACCATTTCCCAAAGTCCAGTTACAGGATCATTTGAAGATGCTTCCTAATTTGTGCCGCTTCTGTGATGACATTCTGAGTTGCTACTTTAGACTAAAATTATTGGGTAAGCTGTTCATTTATGTTTCAGCATGTGGCTTTTTCAAAAGAAGCATGGCTATATTTGCACCAAAGCAGAATTATAGTAGAATTATTTTTCCAGAGTATTTTGAGATTCTATTTTTAAAAATTATTGGGAGAAATTTTAAATTGGTGATTGAATCAGACTCGGGATTCCATATTGGTTAAGGAATTCGCAATTATCAGACTTCTTTTCCTTGTAAACATCAGTAAAAACTTGCAAATAGGAATTGTCATTTTTTCTAATTTTAGTTTCTCTTCTTGTGTGTTTTGGCTATTTAGGTGTCTCTCCAGTGGGTCCAGATGCAGTAGATGCAAATCTGCAGAAACTCACACAGCTTGTCAATAAGGAATCCAACCTGATTGAAAAGGTTCTCTTTCTTGCTTTCTTCCTTCCTCTCTTCATTTTTCTGATCTTCTTTTTCTTTGCGAAGTACCAAACTAGACAAGATGATAGCAGTTGAATGCATTTTTGTCCAATTGTGTCTTCAGTCATTTATAAAAAGGGATCAGATGGAAAATGGGCTTATAAATAAGGAGAGCAGGGCCTTTCCCATCTTCCCTTCATAAAGCATTCCTGTTTAAAGTGACTCTGATAGGAAAACAGATAATTCATTGAAATAATAATGTATTTATATGCTAGCAAATATTGATATGCATAACATTTGGAATATCAAGGCAAGATATAAGAGATTCACTGAACATGACTCTTACCTAGCTCCTTAGATTTTGAGGAGCCCGTATTATATGTATATTTAATGAATTGCCTTGTAAAAATAATATACGTAATTGAATGCTACTCTGTGAATAGTTTGTTATATATCAGACATGGGCAAAACTTTGGCCCTCCAGTTAGGAATTGTGGGAGTTGAAGTCCAAAACACCTGGATGGCTGAAGTTTGCCCATGCCTGTTATAGATACTTTCCTTCAATATCTGAATAGGCGTATCTGTTGTTTCTGCAGATGGATGATAACCTCCGAAAGAGTCCCCAGCACCCTCCGCGGAAACTGACAACTCTCAAACTTTCTAGAACTGGGGAAGGAAATAGTTCCCCAAATCGCTTGTCACCCTGAGAGCTTTCATGTGATATTTATATGGGTCTTCCCTAATTGATCTTTGCACTAATTATGTATGTACATGAACTGAGGGAGAAAGATGAATTGATGAACTGGAGCCAGCACAATCCCTTGACCAGTGCATCCTCTGGATGTAATGGAAACAGCAAACGTCCACGATGATCACATGCCAATTGTTGAGTGATTGTACTGTTTGTACATGTTCACCTTAAGTGCTGCATAATGCTTGCCTTTTAGAGTTAGTACATTTCTTGACCAAAAAAGTAAAATTCCATTTTTGGAAATAATGCAAATGTTGTCGCAGTCTTCTACCAAATTAAGCTTCAGTTTTGTTTGCAATCATGGTATGTCTTGGCCGGGTTAGTTTGTGTTGGAATAGTTAGTTGGGTCATCACTTTTATAGATTTCTAATGTGGATCAGATAGTATAGGGAAATTGAATTGTCAGCTCACTTTGCACAAAGAGCAACAAAAGGGAGGTATTTGGCATTTCGTATTATGGGTTGTTGTGAGTTTTCCGGGCTGTATGGCCATGTTCCAGAAGCATTCTCTCCTGATGTTTTGCCTGCATCTATGGCTGGCATCCTCAGAAGTTTTGTACTATGTTTTTGCAACCAGTGCTTAGTACGAATGCAACCTGTTTTTTGCAACCGGTGCTCATATTGATGCAGGTCTTAAAAACTGTAATTTTAAAGAATAATATTAATATAGAAGCTTTATTCGAACCTGCCCTTTATCAGGAATAAGATTAATTTGATTAGCATGCATAAGACCATCTCCAAAATTGCAGCGGATTTTGCTGACCACCCTCCTTTATTGTCACATTTCATGCTGTTACAAGTTGTTCTCCTGCCTCCTAGAACAGCATTTTAGGGATCTGTTCTTTGCATATTTATTTATTTGAAATCCAGATTCAGCTCTTTATATCATAGTGGTTTTATTTCAGCGTACCTTCCCTTCACTGGCTTTTAGTTTTGCGTATTTAGTCCTGATAAATCCTAAAAGGTATCTGTTATTTTAGAAGTTGTATAAGTTAATTGAATACAGGGTTATTGGCTTTGTACAAAGCTCTTCTCAGAGGTACTCTTGGGCACAGAACTACTGTTGTAGGCCATCATTCAGCACTGAAGCAATTGGGTTTCTCTTGGAATCTGCAGCAGAGCTTCTTTCCCTTCAGTTTCAAAATGGTTAAATCAAATTGACTGTATATGATTACTTATGAGATACCTTTCATCTTAACAATGCTGTGTCTTATGTGACCTAGCAATGCTGTGTCTTATGTGACCTAGCAATGCTATTTTAAATTAGACCTGTTTTTTTAACAGAAGCGTGGACCCATTTCACCAGGAGAACAGGAACTGAGGTGAATAGGAAGTAATCTGAAAATATTCACCATGGATACTTCAGGATTGTTTCCCCATTTTTCTGTGTAGCTTAGGAAAATTTCCAATTTGGTAAGTACCGGAAAATGGTAACATATTCAGATTGAATCAAGGGCTGGTCACTGTTCTTAAATATTCTGAATTTTCAGTATATTTACGAAAGAAGACTCTTGTCAGTATTTATTTATTGTATCAGGAGCAAACCAAAGGTACAGTTGTCATGTATTTTTTAAAAAACACACAAAGTTTAAAAGCTTTGCATTATATTAAACGTTCTTTGACCAATAGCTGGCCACTTGGAGTGCCTCTGGTGTTGCTATAAGAAGGTCCTCATTGTGCATGTGGCAGGGCGCAATCTGTTCAGCCCCTTCCAAGTCGCCCAGTCTTCTGTGTGCCCAGGAGGGAGTCTCTCATTCGGTATCAGCCATGGATTGAAGTTCCGGGTTTTAACCTGCTACTTTTGGACTCTCGCTTGTTGAAATGTTCCTGCGAGTATCTCTGTAGATCTTAGAAAACTCTGTCAGTGATAACTATCCTTAACCATTTGATCATTTGGTGTCCGATTTTAAAGATAATTTCAATATAGATATAAAATGTAGATATCTTTTCATCTGATTTTTTTTTGCCAAATCAAATAAGACTGACATTTTTCTCTAAATGTATTTGTGTAGAGAAACTGGTGCACAAGTTTGTAAATTGTATATATAAATATACTTACAGAGTATTATAAAATAAAGAATGTAAAACTATTTCACAAATATTATTTAGAATCATTATTCTGAATGTATAGCAAGAATAAATTTAAGTCTAATGTTACTTCTGGCATGTTTTATTTGATTATTTAAAGGTACAGATAATTATATAGACGTAATGATACAATATACTAAGAATGTATATTAAAGAACAAAATTTTAACATTTGTGATCAAAAAGGACAAGAAATGATATTGTTACTTTGTTTTTTTCAAAATCTAATATGATAAATAATTATGAAGAATGCTGTTAATTAGCCTTGTCTATTTTGCAAGTATAATGTGGCAAAACAAGCAACATGTATATTTGTGTGGTGCTAGAAATAATTACTTGGGAACCAATGGCTATTGAACTCAGTGGACTTTTCTTTAAAGTTGAACACGCATAGGCTCAGATTGCACAAATGCCATACTCTTTCTTAAATGCACCACTGCCCTATTGAAAATGTTTTCTATTTTAAAATGCATTAGCTGTAGCAGAGCTAGTCATGATGTGTGGCCTTAAAGAGAGAAGAAAAATTAATTTGCTTTTTCTCAGCAAAATACATTGAGGCTTATTGTTTCCATTCTTGAATGTTTTGTTTGAAAGGACAGGCTCAGTGGTTGATAAATAAAGACTTGGTGGTTGATAAATAAGGTGTTTATTCTAGCAGAAAATAAAACCGTAGCACAGTTGGATCATTAGGAAAATGCTAAGTAATAGTTCAGGTGTGGAATTCTTTAAGGCTACAGTTTTCTTTGTTTGTTTCTTAAAAAACATGCTTTTGTTATAGAAAACAAAATATTTATGGTGTTCTTTCAGACTTGCGAAGCTGCTCAATAAAGATCATTCAATACAAATCAAGTCAACCAGTTCTTTTGCCTGGGAGTCATCCCTAGGAGTTTTGTCTTCGACCATTACTTTTAATCATGAAATTGATTTAAATCCCAGTGTTCTGCCTTAGCTCCCTCAATCCAATTATTCAACTATTTATTTATTTACTCTATTTATACCTCACTTTTCTCAACCCCAAAGGGGTCTCAAGGTGGCTTACATAAAAGCAATTACTCAATGCCTTAAAACACGTACAATTCCCCCCAAAATTAGATTAAAATTAAAACATATTAAACATTTTTCAAAATTACATTTCATATTAAAATCACACCATCCATAGTTGTAGTCCAAGCCATTCCATAGTCATTCCATATATTCCAAATCTGTTAATTGCATTACATTATTCTCCGAAGGCCTGATCCCACACCCAAGTTTTTACTTTTCTTCTGAAGGCTAGGAGGGAGGGGGCTGATCTAATGTCACTGGGGAGGGAGTTCCATAGCCGAGGGGCCACTGCTGACAAGGCCCTGTCTTGTTCGCACCAGTCACACCTGCAAAGGAGGCGGGATTGAGAGCACGGCCTCCCTGGACAATCTTAATATCCAAGATGGTTCATAGGAGAGATACGTTTGTTAGCTGATCCTGGACCATTTGGGGCTTTATAGGTTAAAGCCAGCACTTTTGAGTTGTGCTTGGTAGCAGTCTCTTCGGGGGCGTCGGTTCGAATCCCACCGCTGCCACCCCCAAATGGGAGGGAGGAGTACAACTATTATGCAATGAAATACCATATTGCCCAAGTCCACATGATTTTTTTTCTCCTTGGAGCTATACTAAATACCTTTCTTCAAAAGTCATTTTGATACAGTCCTTTATACACAGCACTGAGACATACTGTTATGTATTTTGGCTACATGCCCCTTATTCAAGCTTAGAATGCATTTAACATTACCCACTTGAGAAAGATGCTTATGGACCATCATTAGGAACAAAAGGGGTGAAATCCTTTCACTGACCTCCATGTGGCTCACGTCCACCTTGTGTTTCATACCCTCCTTCAACTCATGATGTCCTTTTTTAAATCCAACTATAAAAATAACTTCAGCTCCAGGGTGTACTACCTGTACTTTCCCTCCCACAAAAAGCTTCCCCTTTCAAGCAGTACAAACTCAGTAACTTATATCAGGGCTGTCCAACTGGCGGCCCCCGGACCGTATACGGCCCCCCAGCCCCTTCCCCACGGCCCCCTACCCTCCTGCAAGATATCTGCTTTTTAAGATTTTTTAAAAAAAATTGAAATTTTTTTCGAATACTTTTTTTCGAATACTTTTTTTTGAATATTTTTTATTTATTTTTTCCCCCCCGGGGGTGAGGGGCGGGGCCGGGGAGCAGGCTCCCTTCCTCCTCCTCCTCCTTCCCTCCCTCCCCCCTTTCCCTCCCACCCTCCTTCTCTCTCTCTTTTCCCCTTTCATTCCTTCCCTTTTCCACCACTTGAAAGAAATAGGGAAGGAGAGAGTGCACCAAGCGAGAGGGGGCGTGGCCAGAGTGAAAAAGGAGCGGGGCCGAGTTCGGAGCGCGCGGGGGGGGTGCTCATCCATTCCCTTTCCGGCTTCCTCCTCTTCTGAGGATTCCTGCCAAGTTTGGTCCTGATCCATCATTATTTGAGTCCACAGTGCTCTCTGGATGGAGGAGAACTACAACTCCCAAACTCAAGGTTCAGTACTTTCTGTTGCTCTCATGAGAGTTTAGGTTTGATTCAACATGGCTGAGGAATGCTTTGATTGTATTTTCCCCTTATAGCAGAAGGAGGTAGGACTGGATGGCCCTTGTAGGTCTCCTATTCTAGGAACCCATTGTAATTATTATTATTATTATTATTATCATCATCATTAGAGGCTGAATGGCCATCTGTGAGGAATGCTTTGATTGTGTTTCCCCCTTATAGCAGAAGGAGATTGGACTGGATGGCCCTTGGAGGTCTCCTATTCTAGGAACCCATTGTAATTATTATTATTATTATTATCATCATTAGAGGCTGAATGGCCATCTGTGAGGAATGCTTTGATTGTGTTTTCCCCTTATAGCAGAAGGAGATTGGACTGGATGGCCCTTGGAGGTCTCCTATTCTAGGAACCCATTGTAATTATTATTATTATTATTATCATTAGAGGCTGAATGGCCATCTGTGAGGATTGCTTTGATTGTGTTTTCCCCTTATAGCAGAAGGAGATTGGACTGGATGGCCCTTGGAGGTCTCCTATTCTAGGAACCCATTGTAATTATTATTATTATTATTATCGTCATCATCATCATCATCATCAGAGGCTGAATGGTCATCTGTGAGGAATGCTTTGATTGTATTTCCCCCTTATGGCAGAAGAAGATTGGATTGGATGGCCCTGGATGGCCCTTGGAGGTCTCCTACTCCAGGAACCTGTTGTTGTTATTATTATTATTATTAGCAGAGGCAGAATGAATATTATGCCTTATCATTCAGGGTTATAGGCCTGTGTGGAAGGGCCTTGGCTTCTTATTTGACTTCCTTTCCACACATCTGAATAAAATCCCATGTTATTTGCTTTAAACCAGATTATATGAGTGTGGACTCCGATAATCCAGTTCAAAGCAGGTATTCTGGGTTATATGGCTGTGTGGAAGGGCCCGGAGTCCACACTGCAATATAATCCAGTTCAAAGCAGGTTTTGTGGGGTTTCCTGCCTGGATATTCTGCGTTATATGGCTGTGTGAAGGGCCCTGAGTCCACACTGCAATATAATCCAGTTCAAAGCAGGGACTGGGACTTGAGACTGGGATTTTGGTGTTCATCTCTATCTCCAAGTCAAAGCCCCGGTGTCCTCCACAGACACCTCCAAGGCGGGGAGGGGTCGGAGCTGGGGGCGGGGCAGGGCTAGAGCCAGGGAGGGGGCGGAGCCAGGGGCGGAGGCAGACCCTTTGGCCCCCCAGGTCATCAGTAACCGGAATTCCGGCCACAGGTCCGGTAGAAGTTGGACAGCCCTGACTTATATGAATTTACATTCAGTCTGACAGCATCCCATAGGAATACCCAGGCTTCTTATAATAAACTAGCTGTACCCGGCACGCGTTGCTGTGCCCTTTTTAGGAGATGCGAGAAAGTTCAATCATCCACGGTGTGCCCTCCTCTAAACTGCAGTTGGATGGAGTGTGGGTCATGGGGGGCATGGTGTGCCAAGTTGGGTCTTTATTGGTCTTGGTTCTGGGCCACAGTGGTCTGTGGGGAATGATGGGTTTTGAAGTACTACAAATCCCGTTTTCCATGGTGGTACTTCAAGTCCCATCATGCATGGTCGGGGCTCTGTGTGCCAAGGTAGGTTACTGTAAATTCAGGCCATACACAATGTCCCATGAGCTGAGGCCTAGTTAGGAACAGCAAGTTAATGAAGCCTTACTGTCAATTCAGGCCATACACAATGTCCAATGAGCTGAGGCCTAGTTGGGAGAATCAAGTTAATGAAGTCTTACTGTCAATTCAGAGCGTAAACAGCTTCCCAGTAAGTGAGGGCTAGTTAGGGAAATCAAGTTAATGAAGTCTTACTGTCAATTTGGAGCGTAAACAGCTTCCCAGTAAATGAGGGCTAGTTAGGGAAATCTAGTTAATGAAGCCTTACTGTCAATTTTGGGCGTGGTCTGTGATTTTTTGGGGTGTAAATTTTAGGTTGGAAGTGATTTGGGTGTTTGTGTTGGGGATTGGCTCAGGCCTTTTCCTTATTCTGTTTTGGCAGTTTATTATGGATCGGAATTTTCATGTTGGCTGGCCAGTGCAGCAGTTATGCAAATCCGCCCTTATTGGCAGCCAATCATGTTGTTCAGAATGTAGAGGCTGGGTGAGTCTTTGGCTGCCCCGGAGGATGCTGGTAAATGTAGTTTTATTTTTATTAGTTGTTTTGGGGGCCTTTTAGGTTTTGGGGGGAAAGTTTCTTTGCTACAAACGTACCTTGCTTGAGGCCTATTTCTGTTGGCAAGTATTGTGTTTCTGCGTTGTATGGTTTCTTTGTTTGAGGTATACATCACATGACGTGAACCCATTTATATAATAGATTTGTACAGTTTATCAATATGCACAGCCTTCACATAAGAATCAAACTTGTTTCTCTGCTCTACTTTGCTCTTTTAGAAAACCTTGATAAATTTTTGAACACTCCCTTGGTATAATTTCCTGGTATCCTTCAGCACACACAATAATAATAATAATCACATCTTTGAATTAATCCAGGAACTAGTTTTGACATAATTGAATCCAATTGCCACCACTGGCCTGTGGTAGAATTTGCAATCTTAATGTACCTTGAAGTTTCGTTACTCTGAATAAACAGAGTAAAACTGGGCTGTGGCCAACCATTCCACTTTGCAGTTGTCCCTGGTCACAATGTGTTTGGCCCCTTCTACACTGCCATATAATCTGGATAATCAAAACAGATGATCTACATTGTCTACTTTGAACTGGAGTATATGAGTCTACACTGCCATATAACCTAGATAATCTGGATGTTATATGGCAGTGTAGAAGGGGACTTTGAATCAGGATATAATGCAGTGGATAGTGAAACAATTCTTTCTACTACTACCCAGAAATTATCAATTATACAGGGACCTAAATACATGCTGACAGTTCAACAAGATATTGATGACTTTGGCCTGTCCTTTTGAAATTGGCCAAAGAACTATTTCAAAGAACTATTATATTAAGAAATATTAGAAAACTAGCCAGTTGTGGCGCTTCCAGGCAGCAGGAAATTGCGGGCAAAAACAGGTAAAAGTAACCCGTTTTCTCCTGCATTCCTGTCCACACATCCCACCCCAAACCCCAGATTTTCACTCGTGGGTGGCCAGATGCTATTCCAAATTTAGGTCCTAAAACTGCTGCCAGACATGGTTTGGGGGAGGGGTGAACGCTCGTTTTTTGGGCTCTTAGAACCTGAAAAACTGAGATGGCTGTGTTGATTGGGCCCGGGGATTCTGTGATGCAGTCCCCAGGCCCAGTCCACACAAGGCCCACACCTGTCAAGACCTAGATCTTACATAAGATCTGGATCTTACTTGAATTTTTATTTATTCAGAACAAAGCAGGGAAACTTTGTCCAGAATTAATTCATTTTATCGGGGTCATCATTTGGATGTCACCAATAAAAACCCAGACAGGTCCTGGGATATGGGACTGTCTGGATGGGCCCTTAGTCACATAAGACCCTTGAAGAAAAACTGGCAGGTGGGTACATCTGAATTTGATGAACAAAAAGCAGCTTCCAGGTTGCTTTTCAGCTTTCAATTGCTTCAGGCCCGTCAACACTCTCTAAACTGTCCTTTATGTTATTATTAAATGCATGGCAGTCCTTTTACAGGGTTTGCTTTGCAGGATGTATTCAAAGGAAATCTGCCATTGCTTTCCTCTAAGACTGAGATAATGTGATTTTCCCAAGACTACTCAGTAGGTTTCCATGCCTGAGCAAGGATTTGAACCCTGGTCCCCTGGAATCCAAGTCCAACTTTGAACGTGTTATACCACCCTGGCAATCTTTACATTTTCTAGTTTTATAAAAAAACATTATCTGGAAAAGGAAATAGCATGTGATAATCCACACATTTTTTTAAATGATGCTAATTGCTGAGAAACCACCGACATTTTTGGTTTTGGACTGATCTGAGCAAGGCCTGGAATTAACATCAGACTCAAACTGCTTAATCAAGCCTTTAAGAGAGACTGGATCTCTTTAAAATCATTTGTTTAATCACTGTCATCATATTTATAAGTGACTGACCATGGGACCTTTGATATTTGTTATGATGCTCTGGACTCTACATTCTTTGGGAAGAAAGGCATTTAATTAAAAAATATGGCTGTTAGCAAACATGTTTCTGCCTTTTTTCATTAATCTTTCATCAGATGGTTCAGTTGTATAGACTAACTTTTATGCCTGATGGGTTCGTGGTGCTAGTGTAATGAAATGTGATTTGGACATAGAGAGAAAAGTATTTTTGCCTTGATAGATGAAAAATGAATTCCTAGGAATCTTACAGCTTAGTCTTCAAGAGCAAGCTATAATCCTGTTGGGTTGTTTTCTCAAAGAGAGAAAATTGGAAAAGAATGTGTAAACCCATATTCTAATAAATACTATCTACTTTTCTATTATAACATTCATAATTGCTTAAAAAAATTGTTGAGTTGTTCAAGTAATTTCCCAGATATATTCAGGTATGTGTCTTCAATGATTCACTTTTTATTGCTCTTGGCGCTGCAGTGACAAATGCTTACAGGCTATGTCTCTAACCCTTTTCTGGCAATGGCTTTTCACAGTTATGGTTTTTAAAGCTTCTATTTGTGCAAAGTATATATGCAAGATGTGGCTATGCAGATGGCTTGACATATTGAATTCCTGCTATCCCAGCTGTAGACTCTGTGCTGTTTTAATATTCAGCGTCCTGGCTCTTGTTCCAATTCGGCTGAATACTTAAAGCTTTTATACCTAAATGCTTTTTGGACTCTAGCTTCACATTGCAATCAGGCAAGGTACCAAATTACTTCATTGTATTGATGAGTCCAAATTCTTCCGCCACTGACACACATCTCCAAAGTGCTAAATGTATATCATTGCACTTTTTTTTAAAAGTTCAAACAAAGACTCAATTTGCAAGAGGTTTTTCATGCTAAATGTTTGTCTCAATATGGTGCATGTTGGGTTTTAAGACACAATCCCTATTTTTAAAAATTAAATAATAATAATAATAATAATAATAATATAAAAGGTGATCATTGGTACATTCGAGTAAGTGGACTGAAATCCGCAAAAAATCTTATGATAAAATAATTTGGTTGAAGACCTTTATCACACCAATCTGCCATTCTGGTACAGTTGCCTTAATGTATAGTGGATACAGATGTTGCACTTCAAAGCTGGGAACCACTTCTGTATTTAACACACACTCCAGTCCAAGGTAAAATAGTAAAGCAGTTTATTGAAGTGTATACACACATACACAGTAAAGCAATTCAGCAAAATAGTATAAAAAACCAAAGTCCAAAAATCAGGAATAATGCACAGAAATCAAAGTACAGGAGTAGCATCATAAATCTCATATCAACTGCCCATTAGTCTGTCCACCTGGACTTTCATTTTCAACCTCTGGGTTCAGTTGCACTACCGCTAGCACAGCTCTCGGCATCCTTGGAGCAGTTAAGCCCCCCACCACAAAAAGGTGGTCTAACAATTCAATGAGATGCTGCAAAAAGGAAGTACCATTGAATGGTTAACAATTGGGAGAACATATTTGATATAAAATGATCCAGCAAAAGGAGCAGCACCAGGAAACTACAGGCCAATAACATGTCTGCCCACTATGTTTTAACTATTAACCGACATCATAGCTGACAGAATTCAAGATTATCTTGAGGAAAATAACATATTGCCAGATGAACAGAAAGGCAACAAACAGAAAAGCAGGGGCACAAAAGACCAGTTATTAATTAACAAAATGATACTGGAGAACTGCAAAAGCCGAAAAACCAATCTTTACATGGCGTGGATTGACTCACTCCCACACAGTTGGATTATCAAGTGCCTAGACACCATTGGGATTTGTAATAACGTTGTCACTTTTATTGAAAATATAATGAAGCACTGGAAAACTGAACTGTTTGTTGAAAATGAAAACTACGGACTTGTCAACATCAGGAGAGGAATTTTCCAGGGAGACTCATTGTCCCCACTGCTTTTCATCATTGCCATGATCCCTCTGTCAACAATCTTACAGAAAACAAACCTTGGCTACCAAACGTCTAAGAAATCTCACAAAATTTCACATCTGCTGTACATGAACGACCTGAAGCTGTATGGGAAAACAAACTGAAATCCAGTCTCTGACTAACACTGTCTGAATCTTTAGCACTGATATCAATATGGAGTTTGGTTTGGACAAATGTTTGACAGAGGCACTGAATAAGGGAAAATCATTGAAAGTGAGGGCATAAACATGCGTAATGGCCAAATAATAAAGTGTCACCAGCCAGAGGCCTATAAATATCTGGGCATACTATAGCTGGACCACATCAAACATGAATATGTGAAAACTGGGGTCAGCAAAGAATACATTCAAAGGGTCAGAAAAATTATCAAAAGCAAGCTCAATGGAGGCAATACCATCAAGGCCATAAACACCTGGGTCATACCTGTCATGAGATACACTGCTGGCATCATAAACTTGATGCCGGCAGAACTGGACAATTTGGACAGGAAAAATAAGAAAACTCATAACCATTCATAATTCACTGTATCCTCACAGTGATGCTGACCGGCTCTGTCTGCCTAGAAGAGGACTCTTACAAGTCAAACAAGCAGTTGAAGAAGAAAAACACACCCTGGCAGAATATGTCACGGAAAGCCAAGAATCTGCTTTAATTGAAGTCAGTAATTTGAAACTTCTCAAAGCTCCGCAGACAAAGAGTCAGTACAAGAAAACTGCACTCCAAACCAGAGCTGACAGCTGGCACAACAAAGCATTACATGGGCAGTTCCTTGACAAAATTGAAGGAAAAGTTAACAAGGAGAAGACCTGGTTATGGCTCACGAATGGAACACTGAAGAAGGACACAGAAGGCCTGATTCTTGCAGCCCAGGAGCAAGTCGTCGGAATAAATGCAATTAAGGCCAGGATCGAAAAATCAGCTGATGACCCAAAATGCAGACACTGCAAGGAAGCTGATGAAACCATGGACTATATGCTTAGCTATTGCAAGAAAATCGCACAGACGGACTACAAGCAAAGACACAATGATTCACTGGAACTTATGTCACAAGTACCACCTGCCACCAGTAAAGAATGGGTGGGATCATAAACCCGCAAAGGTCGTGGAAAATGAACATGCAAAATACTGTGGGACTTTTGAATACAGCTTTGGAACACAATACACCAGACATCATGATTGTGAAAAAGAAAAAAGTCTAAATTATTGATGTTGCCATACCGGGTGACAGCTGCATTGAGGAAAAACAACAGGAAAAGCTCAGCCGTTATCAAGACCTCAAAATCGATCTGCAAAGGCTCTGGCATAAACCAGTAAAGGTGGTCCCAGTGGTCATTGGCACACTGGGTGCCATGCCAAAAGATCTCAGCCGCCATTTGGAAACAATAAACATTGACAAAATCACAATCTGTCAACTGCAAAAGGCCATCTTACTTGGATCTGCACACATCATTCGGAACTACATCACACAGTCCTAGACGCTTGGGAAGTGTTCAACTTGTGATTTTTTGATACGAAATCCAGCATATAGATCTCGTTTGTTGTGACATACTGTGGTTTTGAGTCAGTATAATAATAACTTTATTTATATTCTCCCTGAAGGGACTCAGGGCAGATTCCAAACATAAAAGGCAAACATTCAATGCCCGAAAAGAACAATACATCCATACTAACAAATTTTAAACAACCCAACATATAAACACAAATTATAACTTAACAACTAAAATTAAATAAAAACACAGCCATAATAGTCATAAGACAAAACATCAAACATTTCCAAGGTAGGGAATGTCATGGGATTGGAAACTATTGATATGTTTTACCCACCAATAGTGAAGTATGGGAGAATCACATGGGGAGGGAAGTAAACCAGTAGTGGGATGCAAATAGCATTGTGTGATATGAACCATCATATGATGATCCAGGTGCAATACCGGTTTGCCTGCCTTGTGTGATAATCTGTAAAGCTTCCACTCGATCCCTCTCCCTCTCCATCACTCTTTTTTATACTGTTTATTTTATGTGCCAAGTCTTTCATGGTGAAATGGATAGATTTGATGTTGGATGCCTTCCTTGCTTCTTTCTCCATAGAAGGACAAGCCACTTTCTGGTAATGTGTTGATGTAACACTGGCCAACACACATTTTGGCACCTCAAATGTAAGAGCTGTTTCTGAGTATATTTGACCCACTGATTCCAAAAATGGCACCAGTTTCCCCTTATCCGCTCTAGTTTTTGAGATACAGAATATATACCAGAACACACACCAGTTTTCATCTGCTCACCCATAAAAATAGCTAAGAAATTAGAGCTGATGCAGCCTACGTAGTGCAACTTTTTGAATCAGTGTCCCAAATAACCCCAGGAAAAGGCCTTAAAAACCAAGGGGGTGTGTGTAATGTGTCGTGCATACTTACTGCTTGCTGTTCTATTCACTGATGCAAAGTGTAAAAAATACACAAACAAACCTCAAAACACCAATGAGCTGGATTTTTTTTAGGTAGGTATGTTCATAACAGCCCCCCGATACTACTCAGAGGATCAAGGACACGGAACATTTGGATTGAGGCATTTTCTGTGGGTGGCAATTTTTGTGAGAAATCAGTTTTTAGACATCTCCCTTCCTACAGACTACACTTCCCACACTACATATCTGAGTCAGATTCTGTGACCAATATCCTACTCCAATACACTCAGTGCCTTGCTGACACTTAAACTTTTTCTCCATGTTTGTCTTATCACATTGTGCCAGAATTTATTCACTTTGCTGTAATTAGCAGATTGGAAACTTAGGAATGGTCAGAAAAGTGTGATTCTAAAGATAGGTGTTTGGAATGGGATGTACATTTTACCAAGTTTTTGGTTTAATTTCTTTATTATAATGAGGCTTCAGGTTCTAAATTTGTAAACACTTCTAAGGATTGGGTGCTGTTTTATGACTGCACTCCTTCCAAGGCTGAGAAAAAACAGATCATTTCAGGATTCAGAGCTTTCTATAAATATTCTGACATGTGTTATAAGGAGTAACAAAAGCTATTATCTCCAATTAACATCATCTTTTCATATCTCCTACGCTAGCATTTTGTATGCCAGATGGGTTTTATTTACCCTGCTGTGGTTATGTCCCTCTTAATTTTATGTTCCCTCCCTTCCACTCTTCGAGACTGTGTTCTCCATTGTATTGAGATATTTGAAAACAAGTAGCTGTGTGATATTACTGCTTTATTGAACCGAGAGGCATATTTTGGGGAGGGAAAAATGGAAGAAATGAGCTAATGCCATGCTAAAAACTGAATTACCCATTAGCATATATATATATATATATATAATATATATTATATATATGTGTGTGTGTGCTAATATATATATATATATGAGAGACCAGTTTGTCACAGACTGAGAGCCACAACATGCTGGTTTTCCAACACGTCTCTCCCCCCCCCCCCCGCCTGACCCACATATCAGTTGCCAAGGGGATTGCATGATATGCCAAAATCGGAATCGTGCCTTCTCTACTCTGAGAAGCACATAATCCACACATCTGTCTCCCTGTTATGTCATTGAATAAATACAGAAAATGGTTAGAATAGTGCTCTGTGAACATAAGCTATGTGATTCTCCTTAACACTAACAGTCCTTATTTCCTGTATCAAATCAGATTTTGAAAATGTGTTTTTTGGTTTACACATTTCCAAGGGAGTCACGCAGTCAAAGAGTTGGAAAGATCCCAAGGGCCACCAACACAAAATCACAAAATCAAAGCACAAATGTTAGATGGCCACCCAGTTTCTGCTTAAAAACTTCCAGAGAAGGAGACTCCGATGCACTCTGATGCAAAGCATATTTCACTGTTGAACAGCTCTAACAGGAAGATCCTCCTAAGGTTCAAGTAGACTCTGTAAAACACAATGAATTTCCAATATAATTTGCTTTTGAGTAGGCATGCATAAAATTGCAGTGTAACAATAAATAAAGCTCAAGCCACTTCCCTTCACAAGAGCCAGCATGGTGTAATGACTTGAGCATTGGTCAAGTCAATAGTCCAGCAGAGAGGAAAACATTAGCCAGATGACACATTAGAGAAGCCGATGTCTGATCCAGGGCCATAAACCGAAATGTCAGAGAGTCTGGAGTACAAGGATGAATCAGAATATGTAGCCGAGATCCAAGGGGATAGTCTGGAGTTGAAGAATACAAGATAGCAAGAGTTTGAGGTCATAGCTTCTAAAACTGATGTTGCAACTAGCAACAAGGTGCCACCCTTCAGCTCCTGACATCGAACTTCACAGGTGTTACCTGCTGCTGATTAACTTCTCAGCTAATCTCAAGGATCTGTGCAGCGGAGACCTCTCTCTTTGCAGGTCCACAAAAGCTGGAACAGTTCACTCTTCCTAAGCCTGCTCAGAGGAATTTGTTTGCACTTGTTCTCCAGGCTGAGAAGTAATAGCTCCCTCCATGGGTGCTGCTTCAAAGTTCAGCTGAGGGGGCTGCTGGGCTCCATCTCGACCACGGAGCCTTCTAGCAGCATCTCCTCATCTTCACTTTCCAAGCTATGTATTCACAACAGCCTAAGTGACTTTGGGCAAGTCACACTTAGCTTCAGATGAAGACAAGGGCAAACACACACTGAACAAGAAATGACTTGAAGGCACACAATAACAACAATATTTCCCTTTACTTCCATTCAGTGGGAGAGTCTTCTCTTCATAATGTAAATTAGATTTACTTATATCGGGGGTGGGCAATTGGGGAAGACTAGTGGGGCACATTGGTTCCCCAGAAAACCCTGGAGAGCTTCAACCCTTGATGCACCTCTTCTGTTGTTTATTCATTCAGTCGCTTCCTACTCTTTGTGACCTCATGGACCAGCCCACGCAAGAGCTCCCTGTCGGCTGTGGCCACCCCCAGTTCCTTCAAAGTCAAGCCAGACACTTCGAGGATACCATCCATCCATCTTGCCCTTGGTCGGACCCTCTTCTTTTTTCCTTCCATTTTCTCCAGCATCATTATCTTCTCCAAGCTTTCCTGTCTTCTCATTATGTGTCCAAAGTACTTCATCTTTGCCTCTAATATCCTTCCCTCCAGTGAGAAGTCGGGCTTTATTCCCGGAGTATGGAATGGCTTGATCTTCTTGCAGTCCAAGGCACTCTCAGAATTTTTCTCCAACACCACAGTTCAAAAGCGTCTATCATCCTTTGCTCAGCCTTCCTTATAGTCCAACTCTCACATCCATTGGTTACTACAGGGAATACCATTGCTTTAACTATGATCTTTGTTGCCAGTGTGATGTCTCAACTCTAACTTTTTTATCAAGATTGATACCCAAGAAGTAAAGGTCTTCTGATTGCCTGGCTACAGTCTCTGTCTGCAGTAATCTTTGTGCCTAGAAATACAAATTATGTCACTGCTTCCGCATTTTCTCCCTCTACTCATATTTGCCAGTTATCAATCAGTCTGGTTGTCATAATCTTATTGCACCCAGCTTTTGCACTTTCTTCTTTCACCTTGGTTAGAAGGCTCCTCAGCTCCTCCTCGCTTTCGGCCATCAAAGGGGTATTGTCTGCATATCTAAGGTCATTAAGTGTTTCTTCCAGCAATTTTAACTCCATTCAGTTCTCATATAAAGCAGCAAAAAGAGCTTTGTTCATTTTCTTTGGAGTGCTTTGTGCAGGGAATTTTTTTCCCTTAATATATGAGAAGTGAATTGAAACAATTTCCTTCTCTAGGGTCTAAAATGGTGGGGGGGGGGAGAATTTAGTTGAAATGTACCTCCCATAAGGTATTTTAGGGCAAAAATTATTTTAATTCTATCAGGGGACCAGAGAGCTTCTGAACATTTGGGGAGTTATGTGGCCCACAAAAATGCTGCACTTCTCTTACTTGTGATTTACATCCTGCTTTTAAAAACACTGACCTTAATATCAAATAATCTATTATATGGTTCCAGCCCATATAATAGGTGGGATGTATCTCCTTCTACATCCCACCTAGGAGTTTAAGATCTTCTGGGGAGGCCCTGCTCTCGGCCCCGCTCCTGTCACAAACACGGCTGGTGGGGACGAGGGACAGGACCTTCTCAGTAGTGGCCCCCCACCTGTGGAATTCACTCCCTGGGGAAATTAGGTCATCTTCATCCCTCCTCTCCTTTAGAAAGAAATTAAAAACGTGGATGTGGAACCAGGCCTTTGGGTAATCTTGCAGACTTGACGATGATAAAATGACAATGGCTATGGAAATGGTTTATGGATAAGCTTAATGGAGCTTACAATTACAGAACTAGACAGGACGACGATCACCAGACTAGCTCCCTGTTTTACTAGACTTTATTGTATTAATTCAATGTTTTAACTATTTATAATTATTTATTTTGATGTGTATTTTATTGTATTTTATGTGTAGGCATCAAATATGTGCCTGCTGGAAGCCGCCCTGAGTCCCCCCCTTGGGGGTGAGAAGGGCAGGGTACAAATAACCTAAATAAATAAATAAATAAAATTAAGCAGGAGCTCCTGCATTCAGGCATTACAATATTAAAGAAAGATACATGTTCAACTGAGTTACACACTATAAATTAGTTTGGTCAGTGGTTTGAGATTTTGGCATTTCTTAAATCCATGTTTTGTAGATCTCCACCCACACTTGTCTTTTTGAAAGGTATCGGAGACAACTTTTGAGAAGCTGGTGCTTTGAACTGGGCCTCCTCAATTCCTTTTTATATCCAAGCCCTTTTTCCAAAGCTGCAATCCAAGACACTGAAGAAAATTGATGTGAGTAGGTTGTTTGGTGGTGACAGTGGTTAGGACACACAGGATGAAAACACATGTTTTTAAAATTATCATGAAGTATAGCTCCAATGAAAACAGAAGCTTAGTGAAATGCTGGGCTGATACAACTTAAAAGAACATTGATTATACCTTAGATGCTCACATGTGTTCCAAGTTGTAATTAATATGATCTCTCCAGTCCAACATCCTCTATATCCCAGTTAAGAAGCCCAATAAAAAGCAAGTAACTGTGTACAGCTAGATCTTTATAACTTGTCTATCTCTTTTGTTGAGTTTAGTTGTAATGATAACCAATTATTTAGTATTGGAAGAATAAACCATAATGAGTGTATTATATGTTTGTTTTTCTGTTTATAAATTCCTAAAAAAATGTACAAGACTCTGCTGGCTTATAAATTTTTAAATGTGGTTTATATGTTCCCTCAAAATTCCTTCTCCATTGTGCTACTGCTTCAAAGGGCTATGGCAGACCTTGAAGAAGAAGATGGCATATATATATACGCTATCGTACTGATGGTAACTTGTTCAACTTAAGCTGTCTGAGGGCTCGCACTAAGACTCTAAACTATCTAGTCCGTGAGCTGCTTTTTGCTGACAATGCTGCCCTTGTCGCCCATTCAGAAGCAGCCCTGCAGCGCCTCACATCCTGCTTTGCAACAGCTGCAGAGCTGTTTGGGCTGGAAGTCAGCTTGAAGAAAACGGAAGTTCTCTACCAGCCCGCACCACAGGAAGAACACCAACATCCCCATATCAGCATAGGCAAATCTGTGCTTAAGTCCATTCAGCAGTTCACCTACCTGGGAAGCATCATCTCTTCAGACACCAAGACTGATAAAGAGATAGATCATAGATTAGCAAAGGCATATAGTGCATTTGGAAGGCTTCACAAAAGAGTCTGGAGCAACAAGCACATGAGGCAAAGCACCAAAATAGACAGAGCTATCGTACTGTTTATTCTCCTATATGGGTCTGAAACATGGGTCACCTATCGCCAACACCTACAACTCCTCGAACGCTTTCATCATTGTTGTCTTCGCACAATCCTAAATATACACTGGACTGACTATGTGACGAATGTTGCTGTCCTTGAGCAAGCAGGGATCACCAGCATTGAGGCCATGCTATTGAGAACACAGCTGCGCTGGGCAGGGCACATCTCTAGGATGGAGGACCACCACCTCCCAAAGATACTACTCTATGGTGAACATGCCACGGGTCAGCGCAAGAGAGGCGCCCCGAAAAAGAGATATAAGGACTCCCTGAAACAACATCTCAGGCTCGGCCAGATTGATCACCAACAATGGTCCACCCTGGCCTCACATCGGGAGGCATGGAGACACACTATTCACAATGCTGCGGCCTCTTTCGAGAAGACACACCGAAGAAGACACACCGAAACGACAACGCAGAAAGAACCGCAACTTGGAAACATCACCCAAGGAGACTTTCTGCTGTGCTTTCTGCAACTGAACTTGCCTATCACAGATTGGCCTTTTTAGTCATCAACGCGCTTGTAAAAAGCGTGGGATGAGTCCTTCCTAAGAATCTTCATTCGCAAAGTAATGCCGAGAGACTGCTTCACTATCCAAATGCAGACTTTTGGCGCTTACATTGTTTTTTTACTCCAGTATAAAGCAGATAATCTGGATTTTATATGGTAGTGTATAAGGGGCCTCAGACCACATCTACAATAACCATATAATCCAGTTTCTGAATGCATATTATCTGTTTTAAACTGGATTAGATAAACTGGATTAGATAATCTGTATTCAGAATCTGAATTATATGGCAGTGTAGATGGAGCCTCAGTTAACCAGCACCCATGGGGATTGGTAGATGTTGGATAAATGTAGTTTCTGGTTGTTTGATCGTTACTATTAAAAATTAGCCTAATACTATGTCTCATTATCCCATTCCATGCCATAAACTCTGTATTGATTTAATATGAATATTGAAATACAGTAATTAAAAGCAAATTCAGACAAATAACAAATTTAACAATGTAACATAGTTTTACTGTATTATGAAAACAGCTTTGTGAATTTATAGTATTATTTCTTCAATGTTTTGCTGGTTGCTTGAGAGTTCTAGTTGCTTGAGTTCTGGTTAAATGAGAGTCTGCTGTATTTGAGTAACCACCATTACAATAGAATGGTGCTTTTCAGAAATAACCACAGGGAAATACTGCAATTTGTTAAAATCCAAACATGTTTTGAGGTTTGACCAGAATGAGATCTTGGAACCAATGTTTTGAACTCAACCCATAGAAAACATCGTTTATTATTAAAACAGTCGTTCTTCCTGCCTTGCGGTGGTCTTTTCTAAGTGACAAGCCAATAAGCCTTCTAACTGAGCACATTATTCATCTTGCCATTGTTTAAAAGCTGTGGGATCTACATTTAGGATTGTGGTCGATGCCAATTTCCTGTGGCAGCCTTTTAAAAAGCAGCTACTCTATCATCTACATTGTAATGTTTTGTGGCAAATGGGACGCCACTGAGTTAATGGCAGGCATAGTTTACAATCAAAGCACATTTCAGGGATCAGGCATCTGCCCTTGTTACTGGGAGGTGGGATAAATTGTAGCAGAAACTTCTCATGACTCCAGCCCTGGTCACTTCAGATATTTAGTTTTTCCTTTGCGTGTCATGTCAATAAAACCCAAGAAACGGAAAGGAAATCTAGATTTTTGAATGCTACTTGCTAGGCATGTAGCCAGGGGGGGCTAAGGGGGCTTCAGCCCCCCCCCCGAAATTCTCAGGGTGGTCCGTGAGAAGGCCTTACTGGTACATTATTTAAACTGTTATGTTTATTCATATCATGATCTGATCACCATGCTCATTATATCCCACATTAATGGGGTTATTGGGATAACAATACAAAAGGTTTGCTATGGTAGACCCTCTTCCACCCAGTCTCAAACCAAACCCCGAACCAAACTCAGCCCCCCCGAATCAAAATCCTGGCTACGGCCCTGCTACTTGCAGTCTTTAAACTTGAGAGGGTAGCGGGTTTCCCCTCACCTCTTGCTTTTTCTCAGTCTTTCTCTGTGTGATAGCCATTTCAATCTGGAATTTGCATTGGCATGATTTGGCCCATAATTTCCTCTATTATTACCTATCATTGTGCCACTTTGAAACCTGCACAAGGCAGTCAATAACCCTCTCCCCGTATATATCTATTGCCAATAGAAGGACAGACTTTAAAACACCCCAAAATTAAAGTATATCTCTTCAGCACATGTCCCCTGAATCACACTGGTTCTAATTTTGAGGCATGGTATATTATTTAAGCTGTTTTATAATTATAGTCTCTCTGGCATTACTTCGTGAATGAAGATTCTTAGGAAGGACACATCTCACGCATTTTACAAGTGTGTTGATGACTAAAAAGGCCAATCTGAGATAGGCAAGTCCAGTAATAGATAGGCAAGTTCGGTAAAGTATAGTAACATCTCTGTATACATGGAGGATATGTTCCCAGCCAGACCATGGTTACATGAAACTGCAGATATGACTGCATGCCATTAAATAATCTGATTTATGGACACAACATACCATAGAGTCATGATAGATGCCCTGAAGTTACCTAGAGATGTCAATTTTCCCTGGCTGTGAGTAAGTGAAACCGTAGATATGGGTTCTGTGGTTATGGGGGCCTTATTGTATATGAAAAATAGGCATAATGCATCCATGTTGGTGTTACACATGCAGTTTTGCCTTTTCTGCTCAATAAATCTTTAGAAACCCCAGCCTGAATCCAGTCACTAGTCTTGGCTAGAGTAGACCCATTGAATCAATGGGATTTATCTACATACTGATGTATTATTTGACAGTTGATTGAATGGGCTTACTCTAGTTGAAAACAACTAACAGGTAAAGGTTTTTCCCTGACATTAAGTCTAGTTGTGTCCGACTCTGGGGAATGGTGCTCATCTCCATTTCTAAGCTGAAGAGCCGGCGTTATCCATAGACGTCTCCAAGGTCATGTGGCTGGCATGACTGCATGGAGCGCCGTTACCTTCCTGCAGAAGCAATACCTATTGATCTACTCACATTTGCATGTTTTCGAACTGCTAGATTGGCAGAAGCTGGGCCTAACAACGGGAACTCATCCCACTCTCTGGATTCAAACCACCAACCTTTCGTTCAGTCAGTTCAGTAGCTCAGTAGTTTAACCCACTGCGCCACCAGGATAATGATTGTTTAATATTCTGTTTATCCCATTCCTGTAAAGGAAATGAAAATGGATCCTTTGTGGGTACATTCCTCAGAGGTATTGCTGCATTTAGTATTTTCAAACCATAAAATGTGGGGAAACTGTACTCTGAAACAGTTTTATTATTGCAGCTCTCAGAATCTCTTTCCAGCATGGCCAGAATTGCACTATGAGGATGAAGTCCAATACCTAAAAGTTTAGTAGGAAACTTGATTGATCTCAGGCTGACTTCTCAGTGAGTTGAGCTATATATTATTGCTTTTGAACCTGTATATAAATTATCAATTAAATTAGATGTATAAAATGCATTGTGTTTTGAGATTACCTGTCATTCCAAGAGAGAGAGAGAAACATTTCGTTCGGGAATAAGAACCAAATATCACTCATTTCCCCATCACACACTTGTCTTGTTTCATAACCTTTGGATTCCCCTGGTTTCTCATTCTTTGTGTAGGTTTATCCCTCAGTTTTACCTCTCTATTTTTATATCCCTTCCACTTTTATGTTTTCTGTATTTGTTTTCTTTCCACGTCACTTTTCTGAATCATTCTGCGGGTACGGCCTTCGCAGAATCATTATCTTCTTCGGATCCTTGTTCCTCTTTACTCGAATGCTTTGGCTTGTTCCTTAGTGGCTGACTCAGCTTGCAGTGTGTGGGATGAGATTCTGAGTGAATCACTTGAAATGCTCATGGGAGAATAATAAATCATGATAAGAATTTGGAAAAGTTACATTCAGATTACATCACCAATACATGAACCTTGGCAGGGTGATGTAATCCAAAAAGTTTTTTTTCCAAGCTCTTATGTGTGTTTCTCCTACTCTATAAAGATGGATACTTATATGTAATATTTCTATGGTGCTTACTCCTCTTGGGCCTATTCAGACCGATCAAATATCTTGGGTTATGATTGTTTTCATTGTTGTTCTTACTTATTTTATTATTTAAAGAGCCAACCCAAGTTTTTCTTGTCCTCTGGTTAGTTTGCATAGCTTTACATGTGAAACTGCTGTGTTATGTTCGGCCATACTGTTTCCTTTCAATTACCACAACTTTTTATTCCTCTGCTAATGCAGAACTTTTTTGTAATCAGGGCACATTTGGGTACAATTTTAAGTGCAAATCATCATGAAGCCAATTCTTGCAGATCAATGGTTTTGCAGTAGTACTCCAATCCATATATAGTGTTCCCTTGCTACTTTGCTTATTGTGGACTCACTGTTTCACAGATTAAAAAAAATAATTTAAAATATATATCATGGTATTTTTGCTGTTTTGTGGGGTTTTGCCGCCACCGCTCTCCAAGGTGCTTTCCCTCCTCAGTCCTCCCTCCCTCCCGCCTTGAAGGGCCTTTCCTTCCTTTCCTTCACTTTATTTTAAGTTTCATCTAATCCAAACTCTGCCAAAGAAACCATGAAACAGGAGCAAAGAGGAGAAGCTGTGCCATTCTTAGATCTTGAACTGTATATGAACAAGATTATGTCTGATAACCAAGTGAAAGCTGAATTTCAACCCAAATGGTTCAGCAGATGCCCCTGGCTAGCCTACTCATTTCATGTAGAAGGTGTGCTCTGTAAATATGGTGGGGTGTTTGGAGAAGTTGGGGGTAAAGGTGCTCATCAGAAGATTGGTGCATTGGTTGCTAACCTATTGGTGTGATGGAAAAATGCAATAGAAACCAAAAAACAGACTACCATCATAACAACTTGTACTTGGCTGAAAACTTCTTGCTAATTCACAGTGAAAAGTGCCTTGATGTAACCCATCATCATGATAAAGGAAATAAGAAGGAAGCAGAATAAAACTGAAATAAACGTCTGCCAATTGTGGAGACTAATGTCCTTTGTATCCAACAAGAAGAGG
Source organism: Anolis apletophallus (assembly GCA_030556195.1). Classification (NCBI taxonomy): domain Eukaryota; kingdom Metazoa; phylum Chordata; class Lepidosauria; order Squamata; family Anolidae; genus Anolis; species Anolis apletophallus. Next base: position 43,055,732 of record JARBWK010000006.1, read on the forward strand.
GAGCAAAGATTCAGGACCTATTACTTCTGAAGAACCTTTGCATAATGATGGTAATTTCAGAGCCTTGTTGAGATCTCGTGCCAGATCAGGTGTTGCACTCCAGAACAGGAAAAGCCCTCTGACTTAAAACACACCACACATTGACCAAACCATCATTTCCCAGATCAGAAGCATCATGAAAATCATTCACCAAACCATCATTTCCCAGATCAGAAGCATCATGAAAATCATTCACCAAACCATCGTTTCCCAGATCAGAAGCATCATGATCCTGAAACACAATCACAGGCTGATTCACAATATCAGGAGACACTGACCTAAAAAGTCATCTTGGAAAGTTTCAACCCATCCTGAATTTTTTTTCCTAGTTATGGGCCTGTGTGTGATGTTCACTTATCCATTGTCCACTTTCTTTCTGCTGTCAGGAAGAGACTCTTTCCTTTACCCAGATTATTTTGACCCCTTCTACACTGCTATATAATCCAGTTCAAAGCAGATAATCTGGATGTTAGGTGGCAGTGTAGAAAGGGCCTTTGATTGTGAGATGTTGCATTCTGCCTTTTAAAGTGTTTAAAATTAATGTTTCTAATATAATTGTTGGGGGTTTATTTCAAAACTTTTGTATTATCCACAGTTGTATAATAAACATACTGTGTCTATAGGTCTATATTTTCCATGTGAAATGGTGTGTGTGTGTGTGTGTGTGTGTGTGTGTATGTGTACACATACAGTATACTTAAGACATGAAGGAGATAAAATAGCAGTTTACAATGAAGATACGGAGCTAGATTTAAAGTGGATAGATTCTCTAGTGCAGGCTTCGGCAAACTTGGACTCTCCAGGTGTTTTGGACTTCAACTCCCACACCTCTTAACAGCATCGGGCCCCTTCCTTTTCCCCCTCAGCCGCTTAAGTGGCTGAGGGAGGAAAAGGAAAGGGCCCGAGGCTGTTAGCAATTGTGGGGGTTGAAGTCCAAAGCACCTGGAGTTCAGAGTGGTGATTAGAGTGATAATATGGACTTTCTTTAATTTTCCTGTTTTAAACTTCTTAATTTCTGGATAACCCATGTCTATTGTACATATTTTTTCCTAGATGAAAGAAAGGTACCAGATGTGGCCTTTTAATGTTTCCAGAAGTAGGGTTTTGTTGCTAAGTGGGCTCTTTAGATGGGCAAGGGACATGCAAAATTTATGTGTTTGGTTTTGCCAAAACATTACAGTATGTTTACTATACAGCTGGGGTTTTTTGTTTAGAAGAACTATATACAAAGAAATGAACTGTTATATACTTGGGAATTTTACCTGCTCTGTTCCACAGCAAGAAGCCAATTAGTCCTTCATTCCTAGAGCAAAGGACCAGAAAGAAAATCAGATGTCACCTCTACGGAACTAACTAGGAGTACCAGGGGCTATAAGGAGAGAAGTAGCATCTTGTGTGTGACTCATAGAGCTTCATATCATTTACTTTGACGTCCCAGCCTAGAAATGCCACACAAGTGCTTTGTGGGTGGAAATTACTAGAGCAACCATATTGACTGACTGATGCAGCAAAGCCAATGACATACACACACCAGAACTACCAGAACAAGCTATTTATATTCAGGTATGTAGAGACAGAAATGTCAGTATGGTTACTGATTTGAATGTTGGACTAGGACACTGGGAGACCAGGGATTCAATTTCCATTCAGGTATGGAAACCCACTTATTGAACGTGGGCAAATTAAATTCAGCCTCAGATGAAGGCAAAGGCAAATTTTTGCTTAGTAAATCTTGCCAACAAAACACTTGTACAGGATTCGCGTAAGTGAACTTGGAGGAACAGAGTGACAACAATATAGAGATCTGGTCAGAAGAGGAGAAGACATACACTGTTTACCCAAAAATAAGACCTTCCTAACATGATTTTTCGGGATTTTTGAGGTTGCTTAAAATATAAGTCCTACTTCAAAAATAAGCCCTAGTTATAGTTCACTATTTTAAAAATCAATTTAAAAGTGCCTAGACAACTATACATAAGCCCTAATCATGCTAAGAATGTCTTATTTTGGAGCAAAAAGGAATAAAAGACCATGTCTTGCTTACAGTAAAACAGGGTAACAGCACAATCCTGTGCATGCCTACTCAGAATCAGGACTGACACTTATTGGGTAGAGTGGAGAAGTCACCTCAGGTTTCTGATTTGGGGCATCATGAAAGCCAGGAAATTACAGTCAGACCTCTACCTTCATAATGGTCAGAGGAATGGGATCGCCACAAAAGAGGGAAAACCATTATTATTTCTAGACTCCTAAACCATACTTAAAACACACAAAAAGTACTTCAGCTGGTGGGGTGGTTGGAGCCACCTGAGTGCACATTCCCTCTCACAATAACTCATTTGTTTTAATAGGCAGGTGATGCCTGGATTTCTAGGGTAGGTGGAAAGATGGGAGAAGGCTGGCTGGGTGGGCAGGTGTGGTGGCAATGGCAGTGGGAAGCAGGGCAATGGCAGTGGGAAGGGCTGTGGCAGCTGCTTTTAGGGCAGTAGCACCCCCCCTGTCCTCCCTGGAAACACATGCATATCTCGCCCACCTCCTTCCACTCCCACATTGCATCTCCCATCTCGATTGAGAACAGAAATAGCATCTGAGACAAAATGTAGGCCTGTGACTGACATTGCCACATTTCTTTTCATGTATGATTTTTGCATGTTTATCTGTAAAGAAAGTCAGTGAAGCTTTGAAAGCGTATATGATGTATTTTCTGCATTTTGCTTGGCCAATAACGGTATTGCTTTTTTGTGGATATTCATCCAAGAAGGTTTTCAACAACTCTGATAGTTGCCAGTGGGTTATTTAACTGGGTTTCTGTGCCTATTAGGGATATTCAGAGATAGATTAGAATAACCAGAAAGAGAAATTTGTCTGTACAGCTTTTCAGCTGTATGCATTACAATTGCTAAAGATTGGAAAGGGGGAGAAAAAAAAATTAAGCATTAAAAATTGGAAGAATAAACTGTGGGATTATGCACAGATGGCTAAGATTTCTAGCAATTTGAAATCATGAAATATTTGAAAGAAACTGGAAGCTGGCCTTAGCATACTTGACAGGAGATTTAAAGATATAAAAAGAGAGGAATTTATTGAACTAGAAGCATAGAGGGTTAAACAAAATATGCATAAACCCTGCGGGGATCAGTGATGGAAGCCAAGATGGTGGGTAGCACTGGGGGTGAGTTGAGGGGTAACTGTACTGTGGGTGGCAGGTTGACTATGTATGTGTATGTGTATGCGTATGTGCATATGTCTGCAATGTATATGGTCGGTGTATTAACTTCTTTAAAATTATAAATAAATAAATATTTTTTTAAAACTGGGTTTTTGTTGATGTGCATGTGATGGAAAAGATCCTTTGCTATAGTGGAAGAAGAGGAGGGTAGGATCATTGGTCCTTATTTACTAAAGTAGGCATGGGCAAACTTTGGCCTTCCAGGTGTTTTGGACTTCAACTCCAACAATTACTAACAGCCTACCAGCGATTAGGAATTGTGGGAATTTAAGTCAAAAACACCTGGAGGGCTAAAGTTTGCCCATGCCTGCTTTAGTAAATAAGGACCAATGATCCTACCCTCCTCTTCTTCCACTATAGTCAAATGCAAGACTATTTTTGTATACAGAAATATACTGTAGACTGGAGGTGTCCGTCATGTGGAACTTCAGATCCATGTATATGCTGACTCTGGTTTTTATTTATTTGCTTTTTAAAGCCACATTTCTGATAGGAAGGAGCGAAATAATATTGTCAATAGAAATGTGTAACTAAGGATTTTGAATATAGTGATTTTTTTCCGATTTTTTATATTGAAAAAGCATGTATTGATTTTTTGTGAAATAAGCACTTTATTCATGCCAGAACCCTCACTTTATATTGATGTAAACTGTAGTCCGCTCTAAATATGTTCTGTGCTATTTCACTAATTGTCAGCAGATGGGGCTGGTAGTTTGCTGTAAATTTATATAGGATAAGATGTGCCACATTGAATTTTGCATGGTTTTCCGCAAACCATGTAGCTTGAATATAAAAATCCAGAAATGATCACAAGATACCTTGTTAGCTTGTCTTCCTTTCAGGCAGCAACAAAAGCTTTTCATTTGCCATCAAGTTGCCCTTGATTTCTTGGTAACCCTCTGACTCGCCTGAGTCCATGCCATCAACAGACTGCTCCGTTGATTCAATCTACATATAATGTGGTCTTCCTCTTCTGTCTCCAACATTATGGGACAGTATCCTTTTTTCTGATTATCAATGACTATCAGACCAATAGGTCCCCTAGTGGCTCAGCAGGTTAAACCGCTGAGCTGCCGAACTTGCTGACCGAAAGGTTGGCGGTTCGAATCCAGGGAATGGAGTGAGCTCCCGCTGTTAGGCCCAGCTTCTTCCAATCTAGCAGCTCAAAAACATGCAAATGTGGGTAGATCAGTGGGTACTGCTTCTGCTGGCCACATGACTTTGGAGGTGTCTATGGACAACGTCAGCTCTTCAGCTTAGGAATGGAGATGAGCAACACCACCCACCGAGTCGGACACAATGTCTTAATGTCAGTGGAAACCTTTACCTTTATCGGACCAAAACCTGTCGACTGGATAAGCCTTCTGCAGATGTTTGATTTCTGGGGATCCCACCTCTCATATATGCCAACAGGACCCCCTGATTCTTTGGAAAGCATTTTCAGGAGGATAGAGGAGCTGCTTTGGGAAAGAAGGGCAAAGAATGCACCTACCTGAATTTGGATCCACTCCCCATGCCTAGGCATGATGCCATGTTATAAGTGAGTGTTATTTTTTGTTCATACATTTATTCTAACTAATTTTTTAAAAAAGAAGAACATATTCACCTCTATTCTGGTGCCATTGGAACTCCTTATGTATGCCCATTTTAACAACATGGGTCTTTTTAGCTTTAAGGCCATGTTTGAAAACTCTTATTCCAGTTTCCAGGGGAAAAAACTTGTTTTCCAAGGGAGAGGTGTGTGTGGCAGCAGCTACGCATATCCTATCTCAATTGGGTGGCCTTGGGTGAATTGCAAGATGGGACAGATTAGTGGATGACATCTTCCACCCAGCATGTCATTTTTTAATTTAAAAAATCAGTGTATGTCTGATATGCTCTACTTGCTTAATTTTTAAACATTTTATTAAATATTTATTATTTTGGAATTAAAGAGCACCATTATTTATTATTTTATGAATAAAGAGCACCAATTATTTCTCTTCCCAAGGAGAAAGAAAAGAGAAGTCCTGGGCTGGGAAGGCGACGTCAACCCTGAAGATAATGAAATATTCTTTTTCTTCCTTCTTTTTCCTTGTGCTACCATTCACTCTCCAATGGAGCCCTGATAGCAAAGTTGCTTGATCCAAAGTCAAGCAACTAGGGGTTCAGCCAGAACAAGGTGCCCAGGCATGTGATCAGCAGTGAGATGGTAATTGAGCTGACCTATTCGCCATTGATCTCATGACTAGGCTTGGCTGGAGAAGGGACAGCAGCCTTGAGGAGGAGAAAGAAAAAAGGGGCATCAATTTGAATTTCAGCAGGGCAAACTTGATTCTGGTATATTTTGAACAGTGGTGGAGCAAGCAGAGTGAATCCAAGGCATCTCTGGGGCAGAATACTATGCACTGGAACTGAACTATGGAGCTGGTTTGGATTCAGCCACAGAAGGCAGGCTGGTAACCATCTTGGGAAACAGTCAAAGGTATTTATTATACTACCTGATGTAGGATATTGACAGTCCATGACCAACCTTCCCATGTTTCAGTGACCCATACCATATATTTGCCCATTGGCTACCATTGTTCCATTCTCTTGGAGCAATCTCTTGGGAAGACCAATGGACAAATGTCACCATGTTGGAAGAAGCAAAGACCACTAGCATTGAAGCAATGCTCCTACATCATCAACTCTGCTGGACTGGCCACATCCAAATGCCTGACCACCATCTCCCAAAGCAGTTACTATACTCCCAATACAAGAATGGAAAACAGAATGTTGGTAGACAGGAAAAGAGATTTAAAGATGTGCTTAAAAATAACCTTAAAAACTGTGGCATAGACACTGAGAACTGGGAAGCCCTGGCCCTTGAGTGCTCTAACTGAAGATCAGTCGTGACCAGCAGTGCTTTAGAATTTGAAGAGGCATGAATGGAAGGCGAAAGAGAGAAACGTGCCAAGAGGAAGGCATATCCTGACCGCATCTGCCTTCCACCTGGAAATTGATGCCCTCACTGTGGAAGAACATGGGAATCAAGAATAGGGCTCCACAATCACCTATGTATCCACTTGGAGGACCATCATAATCAAACAACAAGGGATTGCCTAAGTAAGTAAGTATATTTGCTCATTGGTTACCATTATTCTTTCTCCCCTGGAAATGTTCCAGACTGGCAGCTGAGGATTCATGTATCAGCAGTGGTCCACGGACCACCAATCTGTGTACTCTGTTCTAGAGACCATGCTATTTTACTACTTAGAGGCAATTTAATCTGTCTTTTGGGCCCAATGTGCTAACAAGATAAATATATCTTAAACTTCACATGTGGCACCCAGGAGAAAGCACTCTGAGGCACTCTTCTTATTTAGACCAGTGTTTCCCAATCTTTTTTGAGTTGCGGCACACTTTTTACATTTACAAAATCCTGGGGCACACAACCAACCAAAATGACACAAAATGACACTCTAACACAGTAATACATATAGTTAATATGTTTTAAAATGTATTTATACACTCAGTGTGAAACCTGGGCCTGTTTCGATGAACACAACATAGATATCCTGGTAGGAATGGCAGAAAGACACACATGAAGGTCTTGCTCAACAGCTGTCAGTCTCTCTCTGTGTTTAGAAAAAATGTGTCCATATAGCTTCAAAGCAGTCCACTAGTACTGTTCTTATGCATCAATACACCTCATGGAACAATAATGAGGCTTCCACCTTCAATATACTGTATATGCTCCTGTATCATTCCAGGTGGTCATTAGACGAGTCCCTCGTGTATAACTGGTGAACAGGAGAGTTGTTACACAGTCACTAGAAAGGCTATCATGTCCAGCCAATGCCAAATGTAGTAATAGTTGGTACACATAAACACGAAAACGGCAGAAGGAGGCGGCGCCCCAGCCTCTTCTTCTTCACCGCCACCTGGCCCTTCCTCCTCCTCCTCCCTCCACAAGCAGCAGCAGCAGCAGGAGTTCGGCAGGAGGGGGAAGAAAGGGGGGAAGAGAGGTTTTTCCACAGCACACCAGGTGATCGCTCACAGCACACTAGTGTGCCGCGGCACAGTGGTTGGGAAACACTGATTTAGACAAACCTGTCACTGTCTAAAAAGATGTAGAATAACAACACCAAAATAACACTCAAAAAGTCAAGCGTTATTTGTCAAGTGCAATTGAATAAAGCTTGTTTGCAAGCACAGAAATAAAAGGTACTATTCTATATTCATAATATGGTAAGAAGCTTTTCAGTAATGTGTCTATAAATGTAGGGTCTTAAAGTCAAATGAGAATGGAAATTGTTTTAGAAACCTAGGTTATTATTTTCATTTTTATAATGACATTTCTAACTATAACATGCTACACTGGATTTTTCATCGTTCCTGATGCCATTCATTTATAAAGGAAATGATACAAAGAGGTGGAGACAGAAAACAATAAGAAAGATGAAGCTCAATGTGGGAATTGACATAAACTAACTTGAATGGGGGAGTTGCTAACACTAACTAAAGGCAAATAGTTGCAAAGTATATACTATCATAACCATCTAATAAATCGCAGAGTAACCATATGTACTTTACCTATGTATAATAGAAGTCGTTACATGCAGGGTTCTTGCAACGTATCACAAATAAAGTCCAATATTCAAAAGTTCCATGAATGTCAATGTCTATTTAATATAAAGCACAAGTCACCGTGTGCAAGACATCAGTCTATTCGTAGATGAAGCAAATAATCAAATAATCCCAAAGTTCTTTACTACTCAGTGTAGCTAATCCACAGACTTTGGTTGCAAAATTGTCCAAATCCAAATAGTAAGGAGGGTATATGGTCCACACTAGTAGAAATCCAACAAAGTATTTGTAATCCACGCATGTAGCAATATTCGGTACGCCAAATCAGGCCGACGAGGGCGTGTATACCTAAGGACCCTTCTCCCGTTTCGGCCCTACTGGGTCTTTATCGGGGCCTTTCGACATCCGTGTGGATCCTCCCATATTTGTGATACGTTGCAAGAACTCTGCATGTAACGACTTCTATTATACATAGGTAAAGTACATATGGTTACTCTGCGATTTATTAGATGGAATTAACATAAAGTCATCTTTTCCCTGAGAAGGCCATCTTTTCTTAGTTAAATGATTTCAAGAACATAATAAAAGAGATTTGGAACCTGATTGTACCATTTGGCATTCCATGTGTGTATTGTTTATTGGCAATTCACCTCCATCACTCATCCTAATTCATGATTAAAGTAAATAAACTGAAAATAAACATCTTTATTTATTTCTCATTTTGCTTCTCATTTTGCTTCTCATTAAACTCCTGTTCTATCACGTCAGTGCGCCCTTTTGCTATATTTAGAGTGGATTGGCATGAGTAGTACATACATTTATTTATTGTTTATTTGCCAGTCTCCTCATTAACATCTCATTAAGGTGTCTCTCTGCAGTGACTTTCTCATAGCCTATTGTACTGCAGCCATTAATCCTTTCCATTACCGCTGCACTGCAGTTGAGAGCACATTATGGAAGGCAAGTTTGGACACACACACAAGACAGGCACCATCTTTAAACACAAAAGATATGGTTATTTTTGCTCTGTTTTGATCATGGGGGTTTATCCTTTTCCTGACAGTTAACATCAGCATAATGTTTCAAGGTATTATTCATATACAAGAAGAATATTCAGAGATTTGGAGCTTTTTTTTGCAACGGAGTCATGTTAATGTGCTCCACCCTCCTTCTTCTAACAAAAAATCCCCCTTCAAGCAATCAGTCCTCGGTTCAGTTGCGAAGAGTTAGGTTTACTTCTTTTCTAAACTGCAGAAGATCATATCTATCCACATCACACAAAATCAATACGGTATTCATTTAAAGGAAAGGTGTACTAATTTGCTTGGCTTCCCCAATTAATTACAGACAAACACCTTCCTAGATGCAACAGCTGCTAGCCTTTTTGTTATTTGGTTCTGATTGGTTTATATCAAAGCAGAAGAAATGTTGTAAAGTAGAATACCAGCAAGCTGCCATTTCTTACACCAAGCTGAAGGCAAAGAAGCTATATATTTAACGGAGTCCTGCAGTGCAGACAGAAATGCCAAAGGTATGGCAGTTGCCAGAAAGAGTCAGCAGTAAGAGGACAACTGGACTCCAAAAGTAATGTTCCTAAGCTCCACAAGGACCATGGAGAGCTGGCACTGGGCCCAGGGCAAGAAATGTGATTGCCATCCCTTCACCTCCTCTATATTTAGCAAAAGACCTTGGCTGGAATTAACTACTACAGTTATGTATGCATGTCATAGAGTTATGTCTCTGTAACTGATTTGCCTTCATGGTCCCTACATATTCGTGGTTGCCACCTTCATAAAAATACTCCAGTCCTGCTTTACAGGGCAGCAGCTGTTGTGAACAATAGAGGCTTGTTCTTCTATCGATCAAGGCCCAATATACTGACATTTGTCTCCCTGAATCTTTGGTGTCAGAAGGAATTGTGACAGAAATTCTGATCATCACAGCAAGACCACCAGATGGAGTTGGAAATGACTTGAAGGCATACAGCAGCTCCCCCATCTTCCAAGGCTGGGATTTAAGGTGGCGTAGACAGTAAAAGGATATCAATGAAAAGCATACAAAAAGTCCATATTAAACCCAATTAAATTTTTAGCCCTGTTATAAACATTAACTCTAAAAAGATTCAAAATCAATCAGTCAACAAGGCCACTGACTTGGCATCTCAAAGGGACCTCATTCCAAAGTGAGGGTTTTAGATGGGTAATACCAGCCAATCCCTCTGCAATGCCAAGAATACAGCTTAATGGTGTAATATTAGAAAATGTTGACCATTTCTGCTACTTTGGCAGCCACCTCTCCACAAAAGTTAACATTGTCAGGTTTAATTTACTGATGTTGATGGTCTTAATTTGATGTTAGGTTTTAATGTTACTTTTATATGTGGGGGTTTCCTGGGATTTTATGTTAGTATCATGTGTTTTATGTAGCCATTGAATCTTTGCCACTGTTATGTTGGAATCCACCCTAAGTTGGGTGGAATACAAATAAAGTTTATTATTATTATTATTATTATTAAATACAACACTGCCTGAGCTCTGCAAGTGCAGCATTGTTCCAAATGAAGCAGAGAGTATTGTCGAAGGCTTTCATGGCTGGAATCACTGGGTTGTTGTAGGTTTTTCAAGCTATATGGCTATGTTCTAGAAGCAGCCTCTCCTGATGTTTCATCTGCATCTATGGCAAGCATCTTCAGTAAGTCAATCTTTTTGTATGAAATGTTTTTTTAAAAGATTTTCAGCCACAAGAAAATTAACAATAGGTGGCATGATATGCTTCTAGAACGTAGCCATATAGCTCGAAAAAACTACAACAACCAAAGCAGAGAGTGTTTGAGAATTGGGACATCCGTAGAGATACCAAGGTGCTTGTTTATAAAGTTATTGCCCGCTCAATCCTGTTATACATCTGCAAAACGTGGACTGTCTACAGATATCACACTCCTGGAACGATTCCATCAGCATTGCCTCTGAAAAATCCTGTAAATCTCTTGGGATGACAGGTGAACAAATGTCAGGAAGAAGTAAAGATTACCAGCACTGAAGCGATGCTCTTACGCCATCAACTCAGCTGGACTGGCCACGTTGTCCAAATGCCCGATCACCGAGATTTCCATGCTCAAACCTGACAAATTCTGGTTTTTGCTAATGAAAACTTGTCATGCTTGATAACGTTAAGTAATGAAACAGAGCAACTATCAAGTGGACAGTAGTAATATTCAAGGCACAATTGATTTGAGGAATCTACATCGAATTCAGGGTAACTTAAAGAGTCCAACTTCATTGCGTGAATTTGGTGAGAATATGTGAGAATATCATGTCACCTGTTGTTAATTTTCTTGCGGCTGATAATCTTTTTAAAAAAACATTTCATACAAAAATATTGACTTATCTATAAAAGTAATAATTGTGCTTTGTATTTTTTCACAGAGTTGTTTATACATTCACAAGCAGAACACAAATATTTTATATATTTTGGATAGTTTGTAATATTAAAAGAACACCGAGAGGAGTGGGGTGTTTGGATGAAAGTGGCCTCACATTTCTGTGCTCTAGTTCTCTCTATGCTCTCTCCACGCCTTCTTTCCTATTCTCGAGCTTTCCCCCTCTCCATTGTCACCAGCTGACTGGCATGTACATTCTGATTTCAATTTTTAAAATGTATATGTCACAATATATATTTATACACTGTGTATGAAGCCCCTAGAATAATAAAAAAATAAAAAAATGCACTGTTAATAACTCATTCTCCAAGTGCTTCCCTTAAAAATCAAATTGCCCCCCCTCCCCGTGGGAACCAGAGTACCTTCTTCCCCTTCTTGGAAAAGAGCCTACAAGTGATTTACAGAAGAATAGCCTCCATGCTATAAAATTTCTTCATCTACAGTCTCTTGAATCGGAAACAAAGGTTTCTGTCTCTCTTAGGCCCCATCTATACTGTCATATAACCCAATTCAATGCAGTTAATCTAATGAGAGTGATCCTTGTACAAGTGGTCCCTGATCAAAGTGGTTGCTGGTCAAAAAAAAGGTTGAGAACTACTGCTCTAGACTCTCCAAACAGTATTTAACATTCACACAAAAATATCTGTGTTGGAAAGGTGGCTGAGCACTCACCTGGCTTGGACGGGATGGGTCTGAAGGGCAAGGGAAGGTCTTGTGCAGGGCTCTGGGTTGAATGGAGGGAGAACTGCCATTGTAAGAGCAGCTGCCATAGCCCCTTCCCACTGCCCTTGCCCTCCTTTCACCACCACTGCTATCAAAACTGCAAATTCCAGACTCACAGCCATTCCTATTGAAGCAGAATCATAACATGACATTATATAATATGAAAGAGCACCCCCTATTGCTGACTAACTTGTGATTTCTACTAATAACAATTTGAAACATAAAGAAAAGCTACCTATTTTGTATTTTAATAGATTTGTTTTATTAATTGTAGAAGTTTAATTCTATTTTAATATTTACATTTGTACCTTTTGTTTGTATTGCTTTCTAAATCTGAGCTGCTTTGAATCTCAATTCGGAGAAAAAAAATTGGGCAATACTAATAATAATAGTAGTAATAAAAAAATAATACACAACCTGAAGGTAATTTTATACATAATATTTTTACTAATTTTGTGCATGAAATAAAATGTGTGTACACGGAACCATCAGAAAACAAAAGTGTCACTATTGCAGCCATCCGTGTGGACAAATTTGGATTTTGGAGCACTTTGATTTCCTGGATAAAGGATACTCAATCTTTATAAATTCTGTATAAATAGGTATAAAATTCAGTGTGCCATTACTGGGATGGTCAGGGAAGAGGTCTTATTGAATTCATCTCCTGCTTTGGGAACCTCCCATGGACACCTGGTTGCTGAGACAGGTAGTCTTTTGCTTTGATCCAAACACTTTTCTTATGTTCTTAACTTGTTTACAGTTTTGTGCGTGTTTGAGGCACATGACCCTAGTGGACAGAAATAGCAAGGATGGCCATCATCCAGGGAATCCTTGGGGTTAGTTTTGATTAGCTGTCCTGCATGCGTTTTCATCTTTTGCTCTTAAGGAGAGCTTCCTTGATTGGCTTGTCAAACATCTTCCCCCAACAATGAAAACTAATCTGCAAAATAGTGCTGGAAAATTGGCACATCTGTTTGGGGAAGGAAACAATGCTAGAGTTCTTAGCTTAAGCCTTTGAGTCTCTGAGCACTGATGTGAATCATAGCCATTATGGGAAGATGAGGAAGACAAAAAAAGACAATCCAAACACATGGTATCAAACTCTAGTATTTTAGGTGTATGGTGAAGGGGAAGATGATAACCAAAGCAAAGGCTTAATTTAGCTTTGCTTCACAAACTCAGGTAATTCCATGCCTGTGTGTAAGTTAAGCACTCCTGGCTGCTCCAACACAAAAGCTGGGTGAGCAGGATGGTTGAATTCGTGCCTGATGGCAAACAGGACTTGCCCTCTTTCGGCATTGAAAAATAAAAGTCGTCCAGCATTATAGTCCAACAGAATGCCAATCCGGGCTGGCTGCTCCGTCACAATGATGTTGCTCATCTCACCGTTGTGTAGCACTTTATACACAAAACTATGAAAAGAGAAGAAAACAAAAAGTAAATAAAATCTGTAGCGCAATCTATTACAGATGTTTGTTTTACAGCATTTTCTTTGCCAGCAAATAGAAACACAGAGGACATAACATTTGTATACACATTGATCAATGATTCAGTGAGAGTAAACATATTTTGGTGAGTACTGCGTACCAGTATAAACTTCTATATCACCATTGCTGTTATCTTTTATTCTAAGGGCACTTCCAGACAGCGCCAAAACGCTGGATTAATATGCAAGATAAACAAACCTGAGACATCAGAGCAGGTCCCCACACAGACCTGCTGGTCCCGGGCTATTTTCCCCTGCCATCCCTGTGTCTCGGGATAAAATGGAGGATGGACAAGGGATGTCCATCGGAAGTTTTTTTAAATCACTCAACTATGTGCACATTGGAATATCCTAATACAAAGATGGAAAAATTCCTATGTGCACATATACACACCAGTGCATAACTGCGGGAAATTTTATCTCCTTCTCCAATTGCTTATTTAATATTATAATTATGTTTTCTATCTGTTTTATTGTATTTCTATGTTTTGAATATTTTATAATTTGATATGTTACATTTATTATTGTATGTATTATATAGCATTTAATTTTGCCATAATCTGTAAGTCGCTCTGAGTCTCCTTCGGGGTGAGAAAAGTGGGTTATAAATGTAGTAAATAAATAAATACATAAATCACTTTCAGAGACCTCCAATGTCTATCCACTTCTCCTCTCTTGAAACCAGCTGGAAACCAGCTGTGTCTCCATGGGAGCCCAACCAGCTGAGCAGTTGTTTCAGGCTTTTAAAAATCAGCACGGGCTGGGAAGCAGTCTCCACAAGGGGTAAAAGGGGGAAACCCAAAATTAGCATGATTGCAGAGCAACATGGTCATGGGAAAATCTGCTTTTTATTCCCAGAACCAGGATAAAGAAGGACATTTTTAAAATGGGCTTTCCGTCCATTGCTGTGTTTGGGCACACATTTAGCAGAAACGCCATCTGGTCACCCCCCATTTTAATCCATTCTCTCCTGAATTATAGGAACTGTATGGAAGCACCCTTAAATACTCTCCCAATTTTGCCAAGGACAATCCAGATTAATCTTCTGTCATCCAACTTCTTCAGCCGCTTTAAAAATCTCCCAGTTTTGCTCTTTTGCTGCTCTTCCTCTCCACAGCTTCAACTATTTTAAGTTACTTCAAACGGAGTTTAATGGAAAAGAGCAATTTACACTCCATTAGCTTAGAAAGGGGAGAAAAAAGATGAAGGAAGAAAAAACAAACTGTTGCAGCCATGTTCTTCCTCATTAGTAACTTTCCCATTTTGACCACACTTTGATGTTGCTTGACCTGGTTTTTATGACTGAAAGGTTGGAAGGTATGACTTACAGTCCAAGTGTGTGTGTGTGTGTGTGTGTGTGTGTGTGTGTGTGTGTACTCTCTTTTGTTCTAAGGGTAAATTATACTCAGATGAATAGTCTTAAAAAATTATAGGACTCTATTTCTGAAAACAAATTTCTGGACTGCATCTTGCATAAGTCATATCCTGGCTGGCTTGCTACATAATTGTGTGTGGGCTGACGTTCTTTTAAAATGGGGTTAAATAGACAAAATTAAAGGCTGGGAAGATGATACTGTTATATTTGCAAATATAGTCTGCCCCTCACATTTGTAGGTTTAACTTTTGTAGATTTGATTATTCATTATTTTCATAATATGTTCTACTTTTGAATCTCTAGATCAGACCTGGGCAATTGCCGGCCCTCCAGGTGTTTTGAACTTCAAATCCCAGAAATCCTAACAGCTGGTAAACTGGCTAGGATTTTTGGGAGTTGAAGTCCAAAACACCTGGAGGGCCGGCAATTGCCCAGGTCTGCTCTAAATCTTCCACAATGACTCAACCATGGTCAACTTCTGGCGCAGCCACCCAAAAATTCTTAAAGAGAAGTCGGTGTAAAGTAGCACTTTTTATTCACTTTTTATAATTTTGTGGGGATCCTGCGCCCCTAATCCCTGCAAAGGTGAAGGCCTATTGTACCCTTTTCCATTACTGGATTAACCCTTTACTTCTTCCACTACTCTTTCTCCTTTTCAGAGATGCCACAATATATAGATCTTCCTTCTCATTACCATCATCCACCCACTGGTCCAGGAAATATTCTTCCCTTGGCATAATGAAAGTTTTAGGAAACATGGCTCATTTCCATGACAAGGCAAAAAAAAGACTTGCAGGGGATCTAGTTGCATCCAGGTTACCTCGATGCAGCTCTACAACCCTTTGAAACTTTGATATTTATGTTTTTATGGTGGTTAGGTTGGGGAAGAGAAATTGACCAGCATCTGACATAACCATTTCAGTAGCTGCTTTAAATATGTGGATGAATGAAGTCTCAGGAATGCAGCCTGACAAAGTAATACAGAGACCAAATTTGCATGCAAATAATTCTGCAAGACTAATGATGTAATCCTCCCACACAACACTATTGAAAGATTTGGTGACATAATGTAAGTAATACACTCTGAAAACTTGAAATATGTTATATAAAGGTAAGTGCTACCACTGCTATGTTTTATGAAGCCAGCAACCTGAAAGGCAGCTTGGCAAGGCATTAGCAGTCCACTGCCATGGATTATTGTCATTGTTATACTAAATGTCCTGATCAGATTAAGGAGAGCGGAAGACTGGAAAGCACCACGGTGTAACCTTATCTGCCAAAGTAAAGGACGGAGAGTATATCATTAGAGCTGTTTCCAGCACCAATCATCCAGAGTTCCTGAGCTCTGGATTCACTCCAAAAGAACATGCTTTTCTCTCCCGACGCTGTCACCCACTAAATCATCTTCATGACCTCGAGTGAAGCCACTATGGTAGAAATATATCCTATATACAGAAAAATCAGATGAGGGAAAGGACAAGTATCTTGTGGTTAGAGTATTAATTACAGCTACAAATTCTAGAGGCTCAAATTTCTGCTCCTATTTCAGTTAATGAAAGTTATACCAGACAGAAAAGGAAGAGTGTGATCTTGCTGGGAACACAGATGAGCAAATCTCTGGAGCTCCATTTTACACTGGCTTTGCATTTTCCACTTGTTGTTTTGTTCAGTCAGACCCAGCTTCTCATTGGATTGTAGTTGTGTGTGTTTTTTAAAATACAGACTAAACTTCATAGATATATTTTCATGCATTTCTCCCCAAAATGTACACATTCTGTCCACATCCAAATGTTCACTGAAGAAAGCACTTTTGTTTGCATTTTCCCAGATGCATACATTTTTGTATACAATTCCAAATATACACATTTTTTTGTGTATCCTTTTTCCACTTTGCTTTTGACAGTGTTTCTTAATACCTAAATATATGTTCCTATTCTGATGTTTGTGCATTTTTTGGTGCTGGTCATCGACCGTAATACACACACACATTTTTGTATACAATTCCAAATATACACATTTTTTTATGTACCCTTTCCCCACTTACATGTTTTTTGTAAACCTTTCTATTTTCTTCTGCTTTGGAATAGATGGATTTAATGCCTTGGTTCATGTTCAGGTTACAGCTATGAAGTTAGTAAGTTCACATTGAACTTCTTAAGGAATCCTATTTGGGCCACACTGACAGACCCATGGCAAGGAATCCATGCAGCATTCCAATCCAGAAGTTACTATGGATCCATTTGGGGGCTTTGATCATGCAAATGGCATTTAACCCCAGCACAATTATAATGGCCTCCTTCCCAGAGATGTTGCAAATGTTGGTACTTCATGGATCTAATAGTAAAGCTATTGGATTGTAGAGAAATATTTCTGACAAAATTACGGTACACACGGAAAGAGTGGACACCTCTTCCTGATATGCTGTAGATCTAGTGCTTAGAAAGGTTACGTTTTGAGTATAGTTCTCAGTATCCCCAGCTAGCATGGTTACTGTCCATGTTGGCTGAAGGGCTCTGGGAACTATTGTTGGAAAAGGGAACATTTTAACTATTTTAATAGTTTTTAATGATTTTATATCATTGTAACTATATATTTTATAATGCTGTTTAATTTGCCACCACATTGCGCCGCCTTGTATCGATGACTGGTTTAAACTGCTTATCGTGATGTCTTCGACATTTTAATTGTTTTTTTAGGAATGTTTTTATGATATTTTATGATGTTTTAGGATGTTAAGTGCAATCTGTATAATTTTGCTGTGTTGGAAACCACCACGAGCCTTGGGGAGAGGCGGTCTAGGAAATTTGAATAATAAATAAATAAATAAATAAATTCTGTTTTAGTGGTTCATATGTTGTAGGTTTTACTTTAGAAGTTGCATTGTTTTTAGCATTGTCAGCCATTTTTAATTTCCTTTGAGAGACGAAGCAAGATATTAACACTACTAGTACTAATGATAATAATAATTATAGGCTTTGCATTGATCCAATACTAGTGTTCACATAACCAGTTGTTATTTAAAGGATAATAAGTTTTGGCTATAGTTTAGAGGAAGGAACTGGCAAAACCACTTCTGAGAGACTTATCACACCACTTCTTTGGACCATGTTATTCCATTTGAAATCTGCTCTTGCCATTCCCATGACTAATTGTTATTGCTCTCTATTTTCCTTTGCCACAATGCACTTACTTGCACATTTTAAATCAACATTAAAGGCATCATTACCTATGCTACCCCATCCTTCATTTCATTATTGGTTTGCCTATAAAAAGCCTATTGTAATAATAACACTATGATGGCATAGTGATACATCATGCTATAACATTATGAAAATATAGCAACAAAATAAAATAAATGGATAAATAAATATATAAATCTGAATCCTGGGTTAAGAGGGGCTGAAGCATACTACAAAAGTCATTTTCCTTCTCTAAGCACCAGAAGTGATCAGGGGCTTCTATGTCAAAGACTTCCTTGGGAATCCTTAAGGAGGGATAACCTGGCCACATTGCTCTCACCAATTGATAATTCATGGAAGAAAGTATTATGATATAGCCACACTCAATCTGGTTACTGAATTGTTGTGGGAAAAGGGAGTCATTAACAGACTATTTCCAGTACTTAAAATCTGCATGCTGAGCAGTCCTTCCATGCAGCAATGTTTAGAGAGCAATGTGGCGGGAATGTGGCGCAGCTGGCTGGGTGTCAGCTGCATAAGATCTCTACTCATGAGTTCGAGACTGCCAGAGTCAAGGTGGGCTCTCGACCTATTGTGTAGCATGTTGTCGACCTTTGCAACCTGAAAGACAGTTGCATCTGTCAAGTAGGAAATTAAGGGACCACTTAGTGGGGAGGCTAAATTTAACTGATTTACGAGGTGTGTCTAAATGCTTGTTCATTGTGATCCGCCCTGTGTTCCCTGCGGGGTGAGAAGGACAGAATATAAATGAAGCAAATAAATAAATAAATAAATAAATGATGTTGAGGCAAAAGCAGGAGTACTCCATCACTATGACAGTATAACAGCATGGTGTGATAGAGCCCTATGTATTCTTTTACCTTAGGAAATGCTGCGAAATTCATTAGGTTGTCATAGCTCAACAGAGGACTTGAAGGCACATACACACATATTTTTTTCACCATTCACTTACAACAATATGTATTGTAACAGCACTGCTCTTGTGGAATAAATAGGTGAGGTTTTCATATCTTTAGGATACATGGTTGTCCTTAGAATTGGTTCATGTAAACACTCATTGTAATCTAAAGGAGACCTTGAAATTGAAAGGGATGTTACCTGGAAGAATGTCATTAGCCATTACCCATAATGCCATTAATGTTGTTAGACATTATCTTTATTGTTTGTTGTTTTTTATTATTGCTATTTGCTTTCTGTTGACATCCTTGTTATTCTGATTTTAATTCCTGTTATTTGTACACTGTTTTTTAAAATTCCATCTACCGTATATATTTGAGCACATTATATTCATTTTTCTACAATCCTCTTTATTTTGGTACCTCTGGTGCTATATGTACCTTGTTAATCCTAGTTGTTTGCCACTTCCTATAGTATCTAACCTACCCTCCAATGTGTCATTATTTGCAGTCAGTTCCCTGCATCTATAGATTCTGCATCCATGGATTCAACTATCCATGACTGAAAATATTGGGGAAATGATCTGTAAAGCAAACCTTGGTTATGCCATTTTATGAAAGGGGTGCCATTTTACTATGCCTTTGCATATAATGGGACTTCAGCATCAATGGTTTTATGTATCTATGCAGGTCCTTTGGACCAACTGCAACAGATATCAAAGAACCTCTGTCTTACTATCATTCACTGCAATGCCAAAAATGAGTGGTCCCATGCTAACTGTCTTATAGGCAAAATAATATAACTCACAAATCAAATGGTATTTCCTGTGTGTCTGGGCAACATTACCTTGTATAAACACTGCCCATGAATAGCATTTAAACAACGTCTAGTGCAGGGGTGCTCATTAGATAGATTGCGAGCTACTAGTCAATCTTCAGCCCTCATCCAGTCGATCTTTGAGCCCAACCAGCCGGATGGGGCGCTCCTGCCATGCGCACGCACACCATGTGCACACGTGCGCTCCCGCTGCTGGCCTCCGCTCCCGCGGTGCTTCTTTCACCCGTGGGGCATTGCAGGAAGGAGGAAGCACGAGGCGGGGCCTGCGAAGGCTCTGCCTCACGCTCCCCCGTTCCCGCAATGCCCAGCGGGAGGAGCCGGCAGCGGGAACAAGGAAGCGTGAGGTGGAGCCTTCAAAGTCTCCACCTCGCACTCCCTCGCCCTCTGCAATGCCCCGCGGGAGGAGACGGCAGTGGGATTGAGGAAGCATGAGGCGGAGCCTTCGAAGGCTCCGCCTTGCGCTCCCCCACTCCCACTGCTGGGTCCTCCCACGGGGCATTGCAGAGGGCGAGGGAGCGCGAGGCGGAGGACCCAGCAGCGGGAGGAGTGGTGGCACGCGGGAGGAGCAGCGTGCGGATAGTGCGCTGCGGTGAAGCTACGTTCAAATCAACCGGCTGGACAGGGTGGACCCTCTCTTAAAGATCCCACCGCTGCCGCCAATATGTGACCACTCCACTTCTTGACCGGCCTCAGACTGGACAATCTTTCTATGTCCACACTGCTGACCTCCAATCCAAGGAAACCTCGAAGTTACCTCAGCAACTTCACGTTTATTGGCAGGGTACTGTCTCACCCCTTCACCATTTAACTGACTGGAGTTTTAAAACTTCTCAGTGACCACTTGACCACGCTGCCACCATTTATCCGGCTGACCACTGACTTTGAGGGCCACCACCAATAAAAGAATCAGGAGAGGTGTTTTCCTTTTAAGATGCAAACAATTTATTTTGACACAAATGGGTACAATCTTGGTTGGTTTCAAACTTCCTTAGAGGCACAACTTTTTCTGTTACATAACACAATGGGGACCTATTATAGGGTTTCCACTAAACCTCTATAAACCCCTGCAACTTTAACTAGGGTCTCTATACCCTTTAACTGGACTGCTCACTAGCAGACCTTAAGACACACACTAACACTGGACCGTTCTCTTTCAGTCCTTAGGACACTCTCAACTAGAACATAACTCCTCCCCCTCTCATTTGGCAGTTGGCTTCCCGCTCTCTTCCTACTGTAGAATTCAAACCTGAACATTCTACTAGCCTCTAGCCCTGGTTGCCATGGCGACAGCTCTTCTAAGCTTCTGCCATGCCTCCCTTCTGTTTCACCCACAGAAACAAACCATAGAACATTCAAAACAACATACATTTTAACACATGTCACACAACATTTACACACAAATAATCAACATCATTACATGCGCATGCTCACAAGGCGCGCGCGTGTGCGCACAAGGTAGATCTTCACTTTTTTTAAAAAAAGTAGCTCGCATGCTTAAAAAGTGTGGGCACCCCTGGTCTAGTGGTTTACAATGAAAAACAATACACAAAAAGAAAAAGGGATATGGAGCCAAAGGATATATGGGAAACCCAAATAATTTTCTTAGAAAGAGCATGTAATTTCTCAATTATTTTTTGTTAGAATGGACTTCCTTTCCTTACCTTTCTTTACTAGAATGATGCAAGCACCAGGAAGCATTGTTTTGTCCCAGGATACTGTCATGTGATGGAGAGGAATAACAGACCCCGACCTTGAAAGCTGCACAGCTATTCACAGTGGTTTCCCAGTAATGCCATCCTTGAGTAGGCAAGAGCTCGCCTAATACATGTGAGCCGCTACACAGAGAGATGAGAGAAGCAAGGTTAGAGTCTCAGTATATTGGCCAACGTCAAATAAAAACCTTAATGCACAGGCACACAAAAAACCTGACATGATTGAGAGATTTCAGCCCTTTCAAAAGCAGTCAGCATTCTTTGACATTTAAAGAGTTTTCAGAGAAGCAGGTGTGTTAGTCCTTTGCAGCATTAAATAGAAGGAAAGGAAAATGAATGTGGCAGTACCTTTGAGACTCAGTATCTGCCTTCAAGTTGCTGGTTGACTTATGGTGACCCCATGAAATTCATAGGGGGTTCTTAGGCAAAGAATACTCAAAGGGTGGTTTTGTCTGTTCCTTCCTCTGAAATATAGCCTACAGGTCTTGGTTTTAATTGCCAATCTCCCATCTAAATACCATCCAGGGATGGTTCGGCTTAGCTTCTCAGATTAGATGGGATCTGCTGCCTTTATGGTACAGCAACTTCCAGGAAATTAATTCCTTAGAGCTACCTATCTAATGAAACACTCCACTGGAATGAAGAGAAAATACTGTTATACTGTTCCTTCTTCTGTTAGCCTTTAAGACTAACTAGTTTTTATTTTAGTATGTGTTTTCATGGATATGAACCCATTTCTTCAGAAGCAGCACAGAGTGATATTAAAGGCTCTGGTTATATAGTATATTTATTTATACAGCTGTGGAAATGGAATTGGATGTAATAGAATCCAGAAAGATGCAAGCCATGTCCTTTCCTCTAAATGCATCCAAACTGTCATTCACTCTAAACAGCTTTGCAGAACATCGGGAAAAAAACAAAGTGCTTTTCCAGCAAGCACCAGCCAATCCCTCTTCAATGCCAGAAATACAGTTTAACGGTGTAATGTTAGAAAATGTTGACCATTTCTGCTACCTTGGCATCCACCTCTCCACAAAAGTCAACATTGACACTGAAATACAACACCGCCTGAGCTCTGCAAGTGCAGCATTTTCCGAATGAAGCAGAGAGTGCTTGAGGACCGGGACATCTGTAAGTATACCAAGGTGCTAGTTTATAAAGCTATTGTTCTCCCAACCCTGTTATATGTCTGTGAAACGTGGACTGTCTACAGCAGTGTTTCTCAACCAGTGTGCTGTGAGTGATCATCAGGTGTGCCGTGAGAAAAGCTCTCTGCCCCCCTTCCTTCCCCCCTCCTCCAACCGAACTCCTGCTGCTTGGGAGAGGAGGAGGAAGGGACGGGCGGCGGCGAAGAAAAAGAAGGGACTGGGGCACCGCCTCCTTCGGCTATTTCCCCAACCAGCCTCCAATCTGCCATGACTCTCACCCCTTGCTTGATGTGGCCAAGGAGGAGGAGCCCCGCCTACTGAAGCCCGTCCACCGCTCATGCTCCTCCTCTGTGAGAGAGCTGAAGCCGGGGGGAGGGGGGCATGACGCAGCCTGGCTCCTCCCCTTCCCCCGGCTTCAGCACTCCCACAGCTTTGCCAGCCTTGAGGGGCAGTGACAAGCCAGTGATGGCAGAGCCAGCACAATGCTGGCTTGCCCCCTCAAAGCTGGCAAAGCTGTGGAAGAACTGAAGGGAGGGGGGCATGGCATGGCCTGGCTCCGCCCCTCCCCAGCTTCAGCACTCCCACAGCTTCACAAGCCTTGAGGGGCAGTGCCAAGCCATTGGTGGCAGAGCCAGCACAATGCCGTCTTGCCACTGCCCCCAAGGCTGGCAACGCTGTGGAAGAACTGAAGCCAGGGGATGGGGCGGGGCATGGTGTGGCCTGGCTCCTCCCCTGGTTTCGGCACTACCAGCAGCTGCTCCTAGCAGCTCACCATTCCCCAGCCATTCTTTACTGTGTTACAGTGTCATTTTGTGTCATTTTGGTTGGTGGTGTGCCCCCGGATTTTTTTAATGTTAAAAGTGTGCCGCGGCTCAAAAAAGGTTGGGAAACACTGGTCTACAGATGTCACACCCAACTCCTCTGGAAAATCCTGCAATATTCTTGGGAAGACAGGTGGACAAATGTTCCTACGCCATCAACTCTGCTGGACTGGCCATATTGTTCAAATGCGAGATCACTGTCTCCCAAAGCAGTTACTATACTTCCAACTAAAGAACAGAAAACGCAATGTTGGTGGACAGGAAAAGAGATTTAAAGATGGGTTTAAAGCTAAACTTAAAAACTGTGGCATAGACACCGAGAACTGGGAAGCCCTGGGCCTTGAGCACTCTAAGTGGAGGTCAGCTGTAACTAGCAGTGCTGTGGAATTTGAAGAGGCACAAATGTAGGGCTAAAGGGAGAAATGTGCCAAGAGGAAGGCGCATCAAGCCAACTCTGACTGGAAGCACTTTCCACCTGGAAACTGATGTTCAGAACTTGCAGGTCAAGAATAGGGCTCTACAGTCACCAACAAATCCACTGCCAAAGCCCTACACTTGGAAGGCTATCAAACTTGGACAATGAGAAAGCAAGTACGTTCCAACATTTATTGTGTGGTGTTTCATCTTTAGACTCAAGAGGTTCAGCAACACCAAAAACAAGACTTTCCTTCAGTTAAGCGTTGCAAGCAGGCAGCTTAGTGGCCCTGTTTTTAATAAGGGCAATAAGTAACGTGAACTAAAAGAAATGGAAAAGAAGATGCACACATACCAATCTCTGTCCTCCTTGTACTTTTTTTTTATTTAAAAAACCACCTGTAATATACCCTTTATGTAATACTCCTTGCTTCGTCTTTAGAATAATGGTCAATAATTATGAAAGTAAATATGAGTAGCCCTTACTTCGGGAGTTCTGTGTCCTCAGGAAGGCATATCATGGTTCCATTTGGAGACACTTGCAATGCAGGGTGAGCTGTTCCTTTCATTATGTGAAATCTAGTTCCTATTGTGATTCACAGGGAAGAAATTAACATCACTTCAGAAATGATTGCAATGTCAGTTTGTAGTGACTCATATAAATCTTAATTACAAAAATCCTAGTCAGTGAAACAATGCCCTTCACAATTGACTTGAAAGTATTCAGAATTCCTTTTGAAATGAAGGAGAACACTGCTTTTTGTATTTAACTACATATTCTCATTCAAATATCTGTAGGCAGTGAATGCTTCTGTCTAGACACAGGGTAGAAGAGGTCTAAGGGAGGAAAAGCTGTTACTCCAATGTGGACTTCCTCTTCATGAGAATCATTCAATGGCTTTGTATCAACTGTTTTTATTAGACAGTGGTGGGCAAAGGGTGGCCCTCCTAATGTTGATGAACTGCAACTCCCATTAGTCTACTCCCCATAGTCAGTTGTGATATATTTTAGGATTTGTAGTCCACCATTATCTGGGGCCCCTTCCACACAGCTGTATAGAATCCACATTGAACTGGATTATATGGCAGTGTGGAATCAGATAATCCAGTTCAAAGCAGATATTGTGGATTATCTGCCTTAATATTCTGGGTTATATGGCTATGTGGAAGGGCCCTAGGTTGCACTTTGCCATTCCAGGCTCTGTGGTAAAGATCGGTTTCACATTCCCCGATCCTCCGCACTCAGCACTTATTATTTCAGCCATGATTCTGTTTCTAAAATGTGTGATGTGATTGTAATGTGTGTCTGATATTGCGGTTGATTTTATTTTCTCTTATTTTATTTTATTGTGTGTGCTTTAATATTTTTGGGCTTCTTCCCTTGCAAGCCGTCCCAAGTCCCTTCAGGGATATGGTGGCGGAGTATTTAAAAAGTTATCATCTCATTCAAACTTGGTCCATTTTGGCATTTGAACATTGCGATTTGGCAGTGGTGCAAAATTTGTAGTCTTCTTTATGTTGTTGGGCTGCAGTTCCCATTAAGATGGCTTCATCATTGGTGATACCAGCTTGGGACAACTCGGAGTTTCAGTCCAACAACATCTGGAAGGACACAAACTGAATACACACAAACCCTACTGATAGACATGCACAATTCCCAAGAACTGAATCCATACTTAAAGCATCATCACGTTACACTGTTACAGTGCTACTATTCCACTTTAATTGCCATGGCTGCATCCAATGAAATTCTGGGGTTTGTAATTTAGTGAGGCCCAGGGTCTCTGGCTGAGAATCCTAAATGCCTCTCTTAAACTGCAAATCCCAGGATTCCATAGGACTGTACTATAGCAGTTAAAGTAAAATAGTAGCCGATCACACTTCTTATCCCTCCAGCTCTGTATCCACAAAACTTCCAAGACCAAGTTCCACTGACATAAATCAACTGCATTTTACATAGCCTTAACACTAAAAAGGGTAATTAGGGGGAAATAGCAGATAATATGAAATAAGCAGAGAACTCTGGGGTTGCCTGAGTAGTGTTAAACTGAAGCCTTTGTACTCAGATTTAATGTTCCTCTCTCTGCATATGGGCCGCCCCTTGTGGGGAGAAGGATGGGATAATAATGTAATAAATAAATAAATAATGTTGAGACAATGTCTTCCACTAACTTTTCATAAAGTCAGTCTCTAAATGGATTACGTTAATAACTTTGTTTAATAAGTGACAAGGGACCAAATTATTTCCGGAAGTGTAACATATCTTTTGATACAACATTTGCATGTTTGTTCTGTCTGAATCTGAATCTACGTGTTTTGACTTACAGTATATGATGGAAAGGCCTTTCTCTCTGTGCTTGTATGGGTGGGAAGATGTAGATCATACTTGTTAAACAAAACCAACAATAGTGATTTGCCACACAGCATACAGTATGTAATCATGTATCTTTCACTCATTCATCTATTCACACAAAATGCAGCCGAGTCAGGCAGGCAAGGTTATGGTCTTAACAATTGACTTGATTTGTGTATATTTTCTCCTTGAATTTTCTGGGGAGCAGAGGAACTTCGCTATACAGTCTCTTTTTTGTGCTGCAAATGTGCATCTGTTGTCTAGTGTTGCGTACAGTCCACACATCTGCTTTCAAGGTGCTTGCTGTTCCTGTTGCATGTGCATTGCATTGTAAGGACATAGTTACAAATGCAAAGTACAACGCAGTCTGTTTTTTCTTAATCACATTTTCATAAAACCTAATAAGTGTGAAGGTCATATAAAAGTTGGGCTCTTCCCAAATCTGAATGCACTGAACATTTGCTCGAGCCAAATACAGAAACTTGTTCTATTTGTGCATACTTCCTCTTTTCTCCAAAACTCACACTGGTTAGAGAGAGTATTTGCCTACCTTTTGTTGAGATGAGAGCGGCTTCACTCTGGTCACTCGTTCCAAAGACATTTACTGCTCTCACGTAGAAGAAATAGTTTACATTGGGTTCTAGATGAACTTTCATTTCAGGTCGTTTAATGCCAGCTAGAGATCTGGGAAAAAAGCAACAATATCCATGACTGTTTTTTCTTTGAAAAAAAAATCATCCCATTTCTCAGGCTGCTTCTCTTTTCCAAACAGGAAAACAGATAAAAAAAATTCACAGAGGAAAGAAGCAGCTCATGGGGATTTTAAAAATAAAAATACATGTTATTGATATAAATGCATGACATTCAACTCAGAAATAAAACATAAAATTGAAAAGAAATCAAATCTATATTGCAGTGTTACTCAAAAGTAGTAGTCCCTGGGTTGGTGCTGCTCCCTTCAGAGTTTCCAGGAAAACGGGGGTGCGGGGGGTGGTGTGTGTGAGGGGGGAGTTGTAGGCAATGGTCATGAATATAGTACCAATCCTTGATACATTGGAAACAAAAATAGCTCTTAATCTTGACGTCAGATGGCCTAAAAAACACTGCTGTAGAGTGTCAGAGCTGGGAAATCTGAGCTTTGAAGAAGTTCAGATTCCCAGTCTGCCTTGAGGTGGTATTGACCTTTGTCCCAGTTCTGTGAGAGCTGTGCTGACCTTTGCTCTAGTTCCTGAGAAGCTGTGCTGTCAGACTGGAAGTGATGCAACTTCCAGATGCCTGCTGAGTCCTGGGGGAAGTGAGGTAACCTCCTCTGGACATGGACATTGGACACTGTTCTAATTATGCGGACTCAGAGACTTATGAGGTCATATCCCCTGGACTATGGGAACTGCTGACTCACCCGGATATGGTGCAACCCTCCTTGGACATTGCGTGGGCAAGGGGAGGGGGGTTGGGGTATAAAAGGTGTGTTTGGGTGGCGGGACTTTGCTTTAGCTTCACAAGTTTTGTACCTGCAATAAAATCGTGTTGGACCGTGCTACTATCTACGCTTGTTTCCTGACCGAGGTTGGAGAGTCATTACAGTAGAGCATTTCTGTATATGATAAAAGTACAGTTGGACCTCCACATTTGCAGGTTTACTTTTGCAAATTTGATTATTTGCAGATTTGATTAAAATATTATTTCTAGGGATCTCTAGGGGCCCTTCCACACAGCCATATAATCCAGAATATCAAGGCAGAATAACCCTCAATATCTTCTTTGAACTGGGTTAGCTAAATTCACACTACCATATATTCCAGTACAAAGCAGATAATGTGGGATTTTATTCAGCTGTTTGGAAGGGGCCTAGGTCTTCCAATATGTCTCATTCACTGGAAGTTGACAATAGAGTTCCACCGGAGGACTTAGAGATTCCCAGAGAGGTGTTCTCGGGTTTAAAAAAGTGGTTTTTTAATTTGCAATTTTCCCACTTTTTCTGGTATCCTATGTCTTCAATCCCAGCAAATGGGAGAGCTGACTATAATTATCCAGAGTAATTTTTTTAATTTAATGTACATCTGATAAGTGATTATTTCCACAAGGATGTGTATGCTGCAAGGAGTGGTGGTGGCATGAAATCTGGAGACTCAATAATCCTCCCAAGAAGAGAACTTGTTGATCCTCTTCCCATGACAGCCTAAATGTACCTGAGGGACCGCCTTACCCCGTATGTTCCCCCGAGATCACTACGCTCAGAGGAGCACAACCTGCTAACCGTACCATCAGTCCGCTCTTGTCACTTGTCCATAACAAGGCAACGAGCCTTCTCAGCAGTGGCCCCTTGTAATGATGTCGATTATTTGTGTGTAAATGTTGTATAACATATGTTAAATGTATGTTGTTTTGTGTAGTTCAAAGGAATATCCTATGAATTGTTGATGTGGGTGAGACAGAAGGGAGGCTTGGCAGAAGCTCTGAAGAGCTGTCGCCATAGCAACCAGGGCCAGAGCCTTTTAGAATGTTCAAGGTTTGAATTTTACAGTTGGTGAAGAGCGGTTGGAAGCCGACTGCCATGAGAGGGGGGAGGAGTTTGTTTTGAGTTAGTTGGTCTTAAGGACTGTAAGAGAACAGTTCAGTCTTTAGTTAGTCTTAAGGTCTGCAAGAGAGCAGTCCAGTTTTATGGGTGTAGAGACCCTAGTTAAAGATGGAAGAGTCCAGAGGTCTATAGAGGGTTAGTGGGAACCCTATAGTATAACCCCATTTGTGTTTTGTGTAACAGAATAAGTTTGTGCCTCTGAGGAAGTATAAAACCAATCAAGATTTGTACCCATTTGTGTCATAATAAATTAGTTACATCTTAAAAGAAAAACACCTCTGTTAGTTCTTTTATTGGTGGTGGCCCTCAAGGTCAGTGGTCAGACAGACAAATGGTGGCAGTGTGGTCAAGTGGTTACTGAGAAATTTAAAGTCTCTGCAATTCAATGGTTAGTGGGGAGATAGTCTACCCTGCCATAAGACAGAAGTTGCTGAGGTAACTTCGAGGCCCCCTTGCATTTAGGGTTAGCGGTTTGGATTCCGAAAGATTGTCCAGTCTGGTGCCGGTCAACAAGGGGTTGTCACACCCCTGTATTATGGAACGCACTTCCAGATGATGTCCGTGCGATCGCAGATCTTACTCCCTTCCGGAGGGCATGCAAGACCACCCTCTTTAGACTTGCCTTCAATTGAAACCCAGAAGTTTAATCCGTCTGTCGACGACTGTTTTATATGTATTTTATGTAATTTTAATGTTTTATGCATATTGTTGATTTATGTATGCTGTGTGATCCGCCCCGAGCCTGCAGGGAGGAGCGGAATATAAAATCGAATAAATAAATAAATAAATTCAAGTTGTTTCACAACCAGTGGTAGATGATCTCTCCCATGGGAGTCCAGTGGTGAATCTCCCTTGTGCTTTTGTCTTAACTTTAAAGTAGCTCTCCAAAGTGCTGAAACTCTTTTGGGGATAGATAGGTGCTCAACATATTGGATAGTTCCTTAAAGCCTGGAGTAAAACCTGCAGCAAATTCAGCACTCAACACACCTGGAAGGCACTAGTCACCATTGTACAAGACATGTCCCGGTCCTTGCTATTTTCATTTTTGTTCTGACAAGATGAATGAATGAATGAATTTATTTATTCTTTTTTTTGTATATCGCCCTTAGGTGCCTCAGGGCGGTTTACAATGGCAATGATTCGATGCCCAAAAACACCATAAAACATTAAAAAACGGTTAATCTAGGCCCTCAAGAATACCTATTAGGTATGACGGGGAAGGGGCTGAATGTAAATCAGGACAAATTATTCTTTATATTAGCTACATGTGCACGGATAACGCTTGCCAGACACTGGAGAACAGAAAAGATACCAAAGGTAGAAGAATGGGTCCTAAAAATAATGGAGATAATACAAATGGACTCTCTCTGGCGAAGGACAAACAATGGAGAGAAGAAAAGAGAGATGAACTGGAAGGACTTTGGGATATACCTACAAAAGGAAGGAAATAACATCAGAATAGATCTAAACGAACTCTAATCGACCCTTGGGAAGTCAATACCACCTATGCCTTTTCCAACCACCCTACCCCCATCCACTCCCCCTATCCCTAGCCCCCAGCCCAATCCCTGACACTGGTATAAGCATGATCAGATCTGTGATATCACTTGTCTGTATATGTGAATGCCTCCCTACCCTCACTATCCCCCATAAAACCAAATAAAAATCTATATGAAAAAAAACATTAAAAAACTTTAACACATAATATAAAACCATAACCAGAATACTAAAAGCATACATCCTTTGCGTCTCCTAATAAAAACATTATCCCATTTCGTCATCATTCCAATTCCTATGTCTTTTACCTTGCATTTTCAAACACTTGCTCAAACAACCAAGTCTGGATTTTCTTCCAAAATGTTAAGAGGGCGGGGACCAATCTAATGTCCCCAGGAAGGGTTTTCCATAGCCGAGGAGGCACCACTGAGAAGGCCCTGTCTCTTGTCCCCACCAGGCATGTAGCCAGGGGGGGGGGGCTAAGGGGGCTTCAGCCCCCCCCCCGAAATTCTCAGGGTGGTCCACGAGAAGGCCGTACTGGTACATTATTTAAACTGTTATGTGCATTTATATCATGATCTGATCACCATGCTCATTATATCCCACATTCATGGGGTTATTGGGATAACAATACAAAAGTGGTCCCCACCAAACCTGTTTGTGATGCAGGCGGGATCGAGAGCAGGGCCTTCCCGGACAATCTTAAAGTTCTACCAGGTTCATAAGGGAAGATGCGTTCAGACAGGTAAGTTGGGCCAGAACCATTTGAATGAAACAAACAATCTGTTTATTCACAGTAGCCCTGGAGATATGTTTAGGGGTATCATTTGTTGCACTGTGTCCAGGGTTAATCACAACACTTTAACAAGGCCAACATCAGTGATACAGGAATCTCTGTGATCCAGGAATCTCTGGGTGAAGGGAGTGGTTAAGGCCTCCTTGGGACAAGGCAAAGTTCCAGCTTGCCTAAAGGAGAAAGTTGTGAGACCAATACTTATTTATTTAATTTTATTTCCAGCATTTTACCCCGCTCTTCTCAACCCCCAAGGGGGGACTCAGCGCGGCCTAACAAACACAGTAAAATACAATATAAAACCCCCAAAAACATTCAGCATTAAAATACATTAAAATACAATTAACATTAACAAACCATACACATTCTCTTATGTTAAAAACAGTGTTCCGTCCATAAAAAGAGCATTGAGCCATATCCACCAACTTGCCATTAAAATCCAGTCCAAAGTGCTGCCTTGTGCTAGTGTGCAAACGCCTGGTCCCACAGCCAGGATTTCACTTTTTTCCTGAATGCCAGGAGGGATGGAGTTGAATGTATGTCGCTAGGAAGCATGTTCCACAGACAGGGAGCCACCACCGAGAAGGCCCTCTCTCTCGTCCCCACCAATCGCATCTGCGAAGTTGGCGGGAGCGAGAGCAGGGCCTCCCTGGAAGATCTTAAGTTACGAGGTGGGACGTAGCGGCAGATGCGTTCGGACAAGTAAGCTGGGCCAGTACCGTATAGAGCTTTAAAGGTCAAAACCAGCACTTTGAATTGAGCCCGGAAGTGGACAGGCAGCCAGTGGAGCTGACACAACAGGCGGGTGGTATGCTCCCTGTATGTACAGTAGCTCCGGTTAGTAATCTGGCTGCTGCCCGTTGGACTAGTTGTAATTTCTGAACTGTCTTCAAAGGCAGCCCCACGTAGATTGTGTTATAGTAATCTATTCGGGATGTGACCAGAGCGTGGACAACTGTAGCCAGATCAGGCTTCCCAAGGTACGGGCACAGCTGGCGCACGAGTCTTAACTGTGCAAAAGCTCCCCTGGTCACCGCCGAGACCTGTGGTTCCAGGCTCAGCGATGAATCCAGGATCACTTCCAAGCTGCGAACCTGCGTCTTCAGGGGGAGTGTAACCCCATCCAACACAGGCTGTAATCCTATGCCCTGTCCGGCCTTTCGACTGACCAGGAGGACCCCTGTCTTGTCTGGATTAAGTTTCAATTTGCTAGCCCTCATCCAGTCCGACACAGCAGCCAAGCACCGGTTCAAAGTCTGGACAGCCTCCTTAGTGACAGGTGGGAAGGAGTGACAGATTTGGACGCCATCTGCATACAGATAACACCTTATTCCGAAACTCTGAATGATCTGTCCCAGCGGTTTCATGTAGATGTTAAATAACATCGGGGACAGTACTGAACCTTGAGGGACTCCACAAGACAAAGGTTGCGGGGTCGAACAGGTGTCACCTAGTAACACCTTCTGGGTACGACCTTCCAGAAAGGATTGGAGCCACTGCAAAGCAGTACCCCCAAGCCCCATATCTGCAAGGCGACCCAGAAGGATACCGTTGTCAATGGTATCGAAAGCCGCTGAGAGGTCCAGCAGAACCAACAGGGATACCCCCCCCCCTGTTGAGCTCCCGGCGTAGATTATCTACCAAGGCGACCAAGGCTGTTTCAGTGTACCATGTATTTAAACATGGCTCAGCCTTCTCTTCTTCAGCGAAACATATACAACTCTTTAAGCTGCTCTTCATAGGGCTTGTTTTCCAGATCCTTGATCATGTTAGTTGCCCTCCTCTGGACACATTCCAGCTTGTCAACATCTTCCTTCAATTGTGGTGCCCAGAATTGGACAGAGTATTCCAAATGTGGGCTAACCAAAGCAGAATAGAGGGGTAGCATGACTTCCCTGGATCTAGACACTATACTTCTACTGATGCAGGCCAAAATCCTGTTGGCTTTTTTTGCCGCCGCATCACATTGTTGGCTCATGTTTAACTTGTTGTCCACGAGGACTCCAAGATCTTTTTCACACATACTGCTCTTGAGCCATGCGTCCCCCACTTTCTTTGCATTTTATTTTTTCTGCCTAAGTGGAATATCTTGCATTTGTCACTGTTGAACTTCATTTTGTTAGTTTTGGCCCATCTCTCTAATCTGTTCAGATCATTTTGGATTCTGCTCCTTTTCTTGCTGAGCGGCTAAACGACTTCTTTGCCTCCATTTTCACACAGGAGGACAGACAACATATGCCTGCAGCTGAGTCAGTTTTTTCAGGGAGGGAATTAAATGAATTAAACCAGATAGAGATAAACAAGGAAGATGTTCTCACATGCCTTACTAAACTAAATGTCAATAAATCACCAGGGCCAGATGGCATCCACCCCAGAGTTCTTAAGGAACTCAAGTGTGAAATTGCTGAAATTCTAGCCAAAATATATAACCTTTCTCTAAGATCAGGCACTGTACCCGAGGACTGGAGGGAGGCAAATGTAACTCCGATCTTCAAGAAAGGATCCAGGGGTGATCCAGGAAATTATAGGCCAGTTAGTCTAACCTCAGTTCCAGGCAAAGTGATGGAAACCATTATTAAAGAAAAATTACTAAACACATAGAAGAGCAGGCATTGCTGAAGGAAAATCAGCATGGTTTCTGCAAAGGCAAATCATGTCTTACTAACTTGATAGAATTCTTTGAGGGTGTAAATAAACACATAGATAAAGGGGACCCAGTCAATATTGTTTACCTTGACTTTCAAAAGGCTTTTGACAAAGTCCCTCACCAAAGGCTCCTAAATAAGCTCTTCAGCCATGGAATCAGAGGACAGGTCTTGTCCTGGATTGGAACCTGGCTAAACTGTAGGAAACAAAGGGTGGTAATAAACGGACACTTCTCTGGGTGGAAAGAGGTGAGAAGTGGCGTACCCCAAGGTTCAGTTTTGGGTCCGTTACTTTTTAATTTATTCATTAATGACCTGGATGTAGGAGTAAATTCTGAGGTAGCAAAGTTTGCAGACGACACTAAATTGTTCATGTAGTTAAAAATGAAACTGATTGTAAAGAGCTCCAGAAAGATCTCTTGAAATTGAGTGAATGGGCAACCAAGTGGCAAATGCATTTTAACCTAAACAAGTGTAAAGTCATGCACATCGGGGCAAAGAACCCCAACTACACCTACCAATTGATGGGGTCAAGGCTTTCCGAGACAAACCAGGAAAGGGATCTTGGGGTTTTGGTGGACAGCTCAATGAAGATGTCAACCCAGTGCGCAGCAGCAGCGAAAAAGCAAATTCTATGCTTGGCATGATCAGGAAGGGAATCGAAAATAGGTCGGCAAATGTTGTATTGCCTCTCTACAAATCTATGGTAAGGCCACATTTGGAGTACTGTGTACAATTCTGGTCTCCGCAACTTAAGAAGGATATAACGGAACTGGAAAAGGTACAAAGAAGGGCAACAAAAATGATCCAAGGGATGGAGCAGCTCCCTTTATGAAACCAGGTTGCAACGCCTTGGTCTTTTCAGCCTTGAAAGACGGCGTTTAAGAGGTGACTTGATCGAAGTGTATAAAATCATGCATGGGATAGAAAAGGTGAATAAAGAAAAAATATTTTCTCTGTCACCCAACACTAGGACTAGGGGGCACTCCCTAAAGCTCCAAGGTAGGAAAGTTAGGACTAATAAAGGGAAATATTTCTTCACCCAGAGGGTCATTGGGTTATGGAACTCACTTCCAGAGGAGGTTGTGACAGCGGTCAGCCTGGACAGCTTCAAGGCAGGATTAGACAGATTCATGGATACCAAGGGAATCAGTAGCTACTGAAATGGACATCCAAGTGCCACCTCTGTGTTGATGGAGGCAGGCAGGATTTTCCCGGGTACTGGTTGTGGGGGTCGGGAGCAGGTGAGGGTTTTGCCCTCCTTTCTGCTAGAGATCCCCGTGTACAACTAGTGGGCCACTGTGTGACACAGAATGCTGGACTAGATGGGCTGAGGCCCGATTCAGCATGGCTCTTCTTATGTTCTTATGTTCTTATGTTCTTCTGGAATTCTGCTCCTGTCTTCTGGAGTTATTTTTGGGATGTTCCAAAATCCTATAAACCTACTTGATCTGAAGGAAACACTGAGAAAAAAGAAAAATGTGTGTCCACAACAAGCCTAACAGAACTCATTTGTGCCATCTCAGTACACTTAAAAACCAATGCCTTATTTAAACCTTAGAAGCTGTTCTTTCACCAGCCTTCCACCAGGTAGCAGTAGAAACTGAAGAACGAGGATCAGTTAATGCTTTTTCTGTTCATTTCTTTTTTTCCCAAGAATTACACCTTGTTCACAACCCTCTTTTGCATTCCTTTTGCTGAACAAAAGCTACAGTTCTGCATCACAGAGCTTTGAAGGATTGGCCGCTACATAAATAGACATTTCATTTTTTCATAATATGTCTTTTATTATGTCCTTTTCTTATTCAAGAAAAGAAACGAAAAAGGTTAGAACGTATCCGAACTTCAGAGAGGAGTGTTTTTAGCCAGAGTGGATTTCAAAGACTCTCAGATTCTCTTATAATCTGAACTGAGCTGAACTTCTTTATAGTCTCAATCACCTTTATCCTAGCATCAGTACAATAAATGCATAATCAGATGTAATCAAACTCAATGAAAGCACTAGTATATCAATACATAATGTAAGCTCATAGCCCTGACAAGGAACTAGAGGGAGAAATATGTTTGGTTCATAGTTTAATGCAAACTTACTAAATCATGTGTTTTTAAACAAAAAACACATATTGAATTTGAGTTATCCCAAATGCACTATATTAAGAATATAAAAGTTTATAGCATACAAGTATATTAATATATGAATATATTAGGCAAAACATCTCAGGGAAAATTGCACAGAATGCATAGTGAGTAATGTGTACACATTTCAGAGGGATTTCATGCAGACTTTTGAAAAACAACCTCGAAGTCCATCTGAAGATATTTCAGATTTTAGACTTTTTTTTAAAAAAGGAGCAGAACTGAAATTAGCAAAGTCATCTATCTCTACAGGTGGTTGTAGTGTACCTTTAAGTCATTTTTGACTTATGGTGACTTTAAGTCAAATCTAACTGGCAATGAAGATCCACATAGTTAAAGCGATGGTATTCCCTGTAGTAACCTATGGATGTGAGAGCTGGACCGTAAAGAAGGTTGAGCCAAGGAAGATAGACACTTTTGAACTGTGATGTTGGGGGAAAATTCTGTGCCTTGGACTGCAAGAAGATCAAACCAGTCCATACTCCAGGAAATAAGGCCCAACTGCTCACTGGAGGGAAGGATATTAGAGGCAAAGATGAAGTACTTTGCCACATCATGAGAAATCTTGGAAAAGACAATTATGCTGGGGAAAATGGAAGGAAAAAGGAATAAGGGCCGACCAAGGACAAGATGGGTGGATGGTATCCTTGAAGTGAGAAGCTTGACCTTGAAGGAGCTGGGGGTAGCCACAGCCAACAGGGAGGTCTGGCATGAGCTGGTCCCTGAGGTCACAAAAGTCTGAAGCAGCTGAACGAATAAACAATAAACACAGTTTTTTTAAAAGGTAAGGATATATGACATGACCAAGTGAGGAACTGAACCCAGGGTTCCAGAGTCACAATCTAATGCTAATTTTAATCACGTGAAGTTTCCATAGGCTATGTGGGAAACTATTACCTAGGAATGGGTCCTATTTTTTGGCCCTCCAGGTGTTTTGCAATCATCTCCCACAATTTCTAACAGCTGGTAAACTGTCTGAGATTTCTGGGACTTGAAGACCAAAACAACTGGAGGACCAAAGGTTGGGAACCACTGATAGGCAGACAAGCAGAATACAATGAATGTGTGGAAGGCGGATCCAAGAACTGTAACAGAACCTATCTCTTATACGTTCAGCAAAAGGTGTGAGCAATCCTACCTGTTTATTATAAAGGGTTCTGGTTTTTAATCTAGAATTTGCAAGAGCCAAATTCAAAGAGAGTCTGGATAATTTCACCAAGCCACAAAGAAGGACTTAGGAAATGTCCATTGCCTGCTATTAGGAATTCTGTTACATCAGCTCTAGGTATTTCCCATCATCTCAAGAGTTGCTAATCATGTGCTTCAAGAAAATGAAAGGAATAAGGAGAACTTAAGAGTTTTATCCTAAATCCTCCTTATTTTTCTATATCATCCCTGCTGGAAAGAAAATGTGAGCAAGGTGGTAGAGAAAACTAGAGGAAAGTTTGTTCAAGGAAGAGAATAGGAATCACTCATTGTTAACTCAGATTTTATGCCAAATGGAGGAGAGTTTGGGCAGTGTGGGCCAACTGGCCCATTTTCCCCTTGGAATGCACTCATTTTGAATGCATTCATGGTATTACAGTGATGCTGTCTGTATAATTTTGTTTATTCTACCTTGTCCTTACTGTCCTTGTCCTAATCTTTTCCCCTCTCACTACCATTTATTCTGATTGGGATGACCCAAGATGTCTTTTTCTCAAAGTCACCTCAGCACAATGTCTGCTGTAAGGACATTATAGAAGTCCGTAAATAAAACCACTGCAGTCGATTGTAGGAAACAGCAAAGGAGGCAAATAAGGCCAAGGACAGCGAGGGCAGAAATGGAGAAAAATGGCCATGATTACAAAAGCAGCAACCAGGGAAACAACTTAGTTGCAAACAAGATTAAAATAATTCAAATGTTTTGGCAAAATGAGAACCACCATTTATTATGTATTGTAATTAATCTGGCTGTATCAAGAGCTATGGCAATGTAGCAGTTTCGGAGATGGGCTCTGGGAGACAAGGGTTCAGATCTCACTTAACTCATGGAAGTTCACTGGTGATGCATCTACACTGTAGATGGAATGCAGTTTAACCCCTCTTTAACTGCTATGGCTCAATGTTTCTTTGCCAAAGACTACAGATGCCTCACTAAACTACAAATCCCAGGATTCCATAGCATTGAGCCCTGGCAGTTTAAGTGGTGTCAAAATGAATTAGCTGTACAGCGTAGATCAGTGGTTCTCAACCTGGGGTCCCCAGATGTTTTTGGCCAACAGCTCCCAGAAATTCCAGCCAGTTTACCAGATGTTAGGACTGAAGGCCAAAAAACATCTGGGGACCCCAGGTTGAGAACCACTGGCGTAGATGCACCCTGGGCAAACTTGGGTAAGTAACACTTTCTCAGTCTAAGGCAGTGGTTCTCAACCTGTGGGTTGACCTACAATTGACCTACAATTTCTAGAAATCCCAGCCAGTTTACCAGCTGTTAGGATTTCTGAGAGTTGAAGACCAAAACACATGGGGACCCACAGATTGAGAACTACTGGTCTAAGGGGAAGGTAATTGAATCATGGCAAGAAAACTCATAGGATGGTCTTTCCATACATTGGGCACTCATGAGGCCCCTTCACACAATGATTCTATAACTCTATGAAGGCACAGGACAAAAATAATTGGCTGTATTAGATGTCCTTATTCTGGGGTACCTATCAACACAGCAGCCTTAATAAACACTAGAGCAACACATGCATGTGTAGGGCTTGGCACTCTGATATAAGTGTCCTCCTACACACCATCCACACATACACAATATTTTCCCATAATAAATGCTGGTAGTTCCAGATGTCCAAGGCAGTGCCAGCTCATGCGGCGGGGGCCGGAAAACACATTGGTGTTCATTATGAACAGAAGTGGTGAAATGCTGCCTACGTCCTACACTAGAACAACCTGTAGCAAAACTGAGTTCAGTTCAGATCATTATAACCACCCTGGGTGCCTACATTCCCCTAAAGGGAGCAGCTGGAGCATAAATGTTTGAAGTGAGTAATAGCTTAGGTGACACAGCTCCTACATCATAACAGTAATTTCTATACAATGTCATCAAAAACCATTTTTGGATGCAAGCTATCTGTGGAGGAAATCTATACTCAACAGCAAAGGCTTAGTACACACAGATATGTGATGACTGATAGTCATTTACTCAATGATCGAAAAAGGCCCAATAGAAAACTACTAATTTAGCTAGTGGCTATCTAACTGACTATAATTAATTAATTAATTAATTAATTATAAAGTTTGGTCCTCCAAATTTGTGGGTTTCATTTTGTGGATTTTTATTATTCATAGATTTGATTACTGTATTATTTCCAGGAATCTTGACATTTTTCAGCATGACTCTATCTATAGAGTTGCATTGGGGGAATCTAGAGATTCTTAGGCCCCTTCTAACTGCTCTATATAATCTAGTTTTGAACTGGATTATTTGACTTTACACTGCCATATAATCCAGTTCAAAGCATATAAACTGGTTTTTATTTGGCAGTGTAGAAGGGGTCTTAGAGAGATCACTCCTCTGGACATTTGTAGGTGTGATCCAGTGTGATTCTATGGTTAACTCCTGGTGGTTGCTGGCCATAGAACAGGCATGGGCCAACTTGGGCCCTCCTGAAAGGGCCTGAGGCTGTTAGGAATTGTGGGAGTTGAAGTCCAAAACACCTGGAGAGTCCAAGTTATCCCATGCCTGCTATAGTCATGCTGGGAGATCTAGAGATTCCCAGAGAGGCTTTTCCCAAGGAAAAATTTGATATTTTTATTCAGTTTTTCCAGTTTCATAGGCATTCTGCATACCTAACCCCAGCAAATGTGAAGGGCTGACTGTAATTCATTCGGTCTATAAAGGAATCCAAAAACAAATCAAATCAGAACATTTGATGTAAGCCAAAATAACTAAATTAGGACTATCATATTTTGGATATATGAGATGTCACGGCTGACTGGAAAAACCGATAACGTTTGGCAAAGTAGATGTTGGCAGGAGAAACAAAAGGTGTCACTACAGGGAATTGATCCAAGAAAAGAAACTACGGCTCTACATTGGCAAGGCTGTTGATGACAAGGGCTCTTGCTGATCTCTTGGGGGATTTTGGGTGTCAGGAATGACTTGAGAAACTGCAAGTCGCTTCTAGTGTGAGATAATTGGCCATCTGCAAGGACATTGCCCAGGGGATGCTAGGGTGTTTTACCATCCTGTGGGAGGCTTCTCTCATGTTCCCGCATGGGAAGCTGGTGCTGACAGATGGGAGCTCACCCCCACCCCCACAGATTCGAACCGCCAACCTTTTGGTCAGCAGTCTTCCCAGCACAAGGGTTTAACCCTTTGTGCCCTGGGGCTCTAATCTCTTGTTAAGAGGACCACTATAACTCAAAACTGACTTGCCAGCAAATAATAAAAACAGATAATATATTCTGACAGTGTCTAGTGTCCATAAATCTAGAAGTGAAGTGGAACCACTCCAAATTAAGGTACATAGGAGTATTTGAAAATTAAATATTAGTAGGGTAAACACCCCCAAAAGATCTCTAAACTCCTAGAAATGTTGAGAATCTCTATTTAAAAGGATAAGTGGTGTGAAGTGATAACAGAGGGGAAAAGTCTTGTATATAAGTATCTGAAAGGTGGGCATTAAGGCTGGGAAGCATGCCCAAGAAAAAAGATAAAATTAAGCTGTTTCTGAGAGGAAAACTTGGGAAACATCATCCATAAATCTGTTTGACAACTAAATAAAGCAATCAGTGTCTAAATGAAAATGAAAGAAGATGGATCAGAACAGGTGATGGGGAATAATTGTGCAGTGTGAAAAAGCTACTTAAGGGCCCTTATTCCTTTTTCTTGCATGACAGACAGATAAGATGGTCTCCCGTAAAGTAGAAGACATGACTATCTGCTTCACTTTGTTTATGGCATAACAACGTTCATAATTAACAACTGAGTACAGAGCAGGAATAGCCTACAGAAGGAGGATGTCTATACAGAATGCATTTAACTGCTCCCCCTACTCATTTCTCTACTTAAAAATACTCTCACATTTGCTAGGCTTTTAGTCAGGGTAACTATAACAACAGTAAGAAAAGAGTTTCGATCATGTAATGCTAAAATATTGATCATGGCACAAAGGGCACAAATGGCTGGTTCATTTCTCATTCCCTCTGATCTGCTTGGGTGTATAATATTTCTTAAATGATCACAAATTGTTGAACCATGTCACCCCCATTTTAGAAGAAAGGGGAGAGAAGTCATTCTTTTAAAAAATATGCTGAGTGTTATGGATGA
Organism: Anolis apletophallus; assembly: GCA_030556195.1. Classification (NCBI taxonomy): domain Eukaryota; kingdom Metazoa; phylum Chordata; class Lepidosauria; order Squamata; family Anolidae; genus Anolis; species Anolis apletophallus. Next base: position 43,096,922 of record JARBWK010000006.1, read on the forward strand.
TCTACACATCGGACTCTATAAAATACAGCAACACGCTCGCAGTGTTGCTGGAAATAGAATAGCTTCATTGTACTAGAAAAGCGTGACGAATTCTGGCTGTGTTTCAACATGTTTCCCTTAGATTTTACACTCGTGCTTTGTTACAAGTGCTTTTGATAGAATGCAGAGGGCAGATGAATGAAAGAGATAAAGGGATATGATGTTTCCAAAAAAATATTTTCTCCTCCTAGACAAGAATGTCTCAAGCACATTCTCTTATTTATTTATTTATTTATTTATTTATTTCCCGTTCTTGTAACCTGCCCTTTTCACCCCGAAAGGGACTCAGAGCAGCCTCGCAACGGGCAGTAAGTCAAAGCCCAACAAACAGATTTTTACAAATAACAATTACAATTAAAACCAGCAATAAAACATACATTATTAAAACAGCAATTAAAATCATGATAGTTCAAAATTGTAGTCCGGAATCGGTCCATTGGCCCGTCACTTTGAGAGATCCCAAGTATTGAATTGCTATAGTTACTGCTCGAATGCTTGGTCCCATAACTATGTCTTAAAAGGGGGTTCCATGGACAAGGGGCCACCACTGAGAAGGCTCTGTCGCTCATCCCAGCCAGTCACACTTGCGAGAGTGGTGGGACTGACAGCAGGGCCTTCCCAGACAATCTTAATCTCCACTATGCTTGGAGGAGATACGTTTAGACAGGTAAGCTGGGCCAGAACCATTTGGGGCTTTATAGGCTAAAGTCAACACTTTGAATTGTGCTTGGTAGCAGACTGGCAACCAATGGAGCTGAGGGGGTGGTATACTCCCTGAATAACGCTCCGGTGAGCAATCTGGCTGCCGCCCATTGGACTATTTGAAGCTTCCAAACAGTCTTCAAAGGTATACCCATGTAGAGCATGTTGCAGTGATCTATACAGGACGTAACAGGAGCGTGGACCACCGTGGCCAAGTCAGACTTCCCAAGGTACGAGTGCAACTGGTACAATGGGGTTTGGCTGAAATGGCCTTTAAGGAATCTTGTTTTAACTCATTGATTCTTGGTTGTAAAACACAGAGTTTTAAAAACGTGGCCAAACCGATTTAACCATGGGGATTGTGTTAACTGCCTTCAAGTCAACCTTGACTTAAAGCAACCTATGAATGAAAGACCTCCAAGACACCCTCTCATCAACAACACTGCTCAGGTCTTGCATACTCAAGGCTGTGGCTTCTGTGGTTGAGCATGTCCACCTGGGAAATGCCCTTCATCTTTTCCTACTGAACTCCACCATATCAAGGATTATTGTCTTTTCTGGTGAGTCATGTTTTCTCATTATATGGCAAAAATACAATAGTTGTATATGACCAAAATACAATACTGGCTTCTAGGGAGAGTTCCAAAATGACTCAAGGCTCATTTATTTGCCTTTTTATGAATCCATGGTCTCTGCAGAAGACTTCTCCAGTAGCATATCTCAAATCAGTGGATTTTCTTAATGGCCCAACCAGAATGGTCAAGCGTCTTTGATTCTAGGCACTAAACTCTTCCAGGAGAAAGCCATTTGGGAAATCAAGGCTCAGCTGCGGAATATGTTATATGGAGGTTAATCTAATCTTTAAAGGGAATCCACATTCTCCTTCAGTTTACCCTTTTCCCTCTCCCACAATGTTTACCTTCAGAGATATGTGCCTCAGCAATCAAAAATGTAAGTTTGGGATTATTTTCCAGTGAGGAAATAAATAATGTAAAATGCAAGATTCGTAGAGGAGGGGAAATCGTGACAAACTTTCACTTCTTGGGGGAGAATATGCAGCAAACATGTTGTCTAGTCTGAGCCTCAAGTCTGAATGAAAAGAAGAAAAAGGTGTCCAGCATGCAGTTTCAAACCCAGTTTGAAGCTTTGGGGCCATTTTTGTGAGGCTGGATGTCCATGAGAAATCTGATTCAGAAACAAGGAACCTACATGGAAGTTCTAGATCAGGGGTGCCCACACTTTTTCATCATGCGAGCTACTATATGAGCAATCAAGTTGAAAAGATCACCTGTTGTGTATGTGAGCGTGCGCATGCATGCGTGCGCGCACGCTCCTACTGCAGCCTTCCGTCCGCACGGGGCTTCTTTCTTGCCTGCCCACGAACTCGCCGCCGCGCGCACCCGGGAAGGGGATCCTCCTTGCCTGCGCACGCGCTCTCTCTTAATGTCTTTGTTGCCTTCCTCCTTCCTGCTGCGTGCTTTCGCAGAGCAGGAAGTCCCCATCCTGTCCTGCTTCTTGTGTGCACAGCAGACCCCTCCTACGCACGCAGCAGGAGGGTATTTATATGTGCATCCGCCAGTGCTCCGACCAGATATGGCTTCGGCGGCGGCTCGGAAGGCGCAGGGCTGGGAAGAGGGGCCGCCTGGCTGCTGCCTGGGCTGGGAAACTCAACCGAGAGAGGGACCCATGTGAGGCTGGAGCCTCCCCATGGCAGCCTCCCCCCTTCCTCCTCCCTCGAGGCTTCCTTACTTGGGCAGGAGAAGGAAGAGTGGAAGAGGTGCTTCCCCAAAGTGACAGATGCAGCGGGGGGGGGGGGTGCCCTTCCTTCCTTTCGAGGGTGTCACTCAGAAAGGACGCCCAAGTGGATGGCTGGCAGGAAGGAGGACCCCATCCACTGGTGGCAGTCCATGCCCACGGGAGAGGGAGAGGGAGAGAGGGGGGTGGCTCTTCCTAGCTGGCTCTGAAGAGCCACCAGAAAAAACAACGATATACACGTTTTGAATATTATTTAGTCAATAAATCATGTTTGCATTTAGCATTTAGCAAGCTAACAATAAAGTTAGAACAAATCATATATCTTATATCTGGTGAAAACAAATCATATATCATATATCATGTGTCTTAATACACTATTCATATATTCATAAGTAAGTAGAAGTACATCACAATGAATAACAGCCTAATGGCACATCTATGTTCCCTGTTTGGGAGAAGTAGTCCATGCAAGTACTAAGGCACAGTGGCAAAACAACATAAATTACTGGCAGTCGCCTGAGTAGTCCCAAAAGAATAAGGTCAGATTAGACTTGCAGTGGTACTCAGCGTTAGTCTGTGTGGAGGAGGATAACGCTGGTCGCGAGTAGCCGAAAATGAAGAGCCAGAGCCGCAAAGGGTCGCGAAAAGCCTCCCAAGCGAGGAAAGGAGGGGGCAGTAGCATGCAAGCTGCCCCCCCACTGGATGGCATCAGCGGATCTCCCCAAGACTGGAATTCTACTATTGATGATAAATCCCCAGTGGGTTAGATGAATTTTCTGCTAGCGAGCCCTGAAGAAGATTTGTTCGAAACGACCCGGAACGCCAGGCACCGGCACAGCGCTACTGTCGTCTTGGGCGATAGCCCCGGCTACCGCCCCCTCCTTTCCTCGCTTGGGAGGCTTTTCGCGACCCTTTGCGGCTCTGGCTCTTCATTTTCGGCTACTCGCGACCAGCGTTATCCTCCTCCACACAGACTAACGCTGAGTACCACTGCAAGTCTAATCTGACCTTATTCTTTTGGGACTACTCAGGCGACTGCCAGTAATTTATGTTGTTTTGCCACTGTGCCTTAGTACTTGCATGGACTACTTCTCCCAAACAGGGAACATAGATGTGCCATTAGGCTGTTATTCATTGTGATGTACTTCTACTTACTTATGAATATATGAATAGTGTATTAAGACACATGATATATGATATATGATTTGTTTTCACCAGATATAAGATATATGATTTGTTCTAACTTTATTGTTAGCTTGCTAAATGCTAAATGCAAACATGATTTATTGACTAAATAATATTCAAAACGTGTATATCGTTGTTTTTGCTTGTGATTGTGATACGGTTTACCCAGTGTTTTGACTTGACTCTGAAGAGCCACCCTCTCTCTCTCCCGTGGGCCCTCGCCGCCTTTCTCCTTCGAGGGCGAGGGAGGGCGAGGCAGAGAAAGGCGGCGAGGGCACAAGGAGCAGCAGCAAGTGGAGTCTCCATCCCCGCAGCCCCCTCCTCCTTGGGTTCAGCCCCAGGAACACGGTGGAGCCCTCCCTCCTTGCCCCCAACCAAGGAAAGAAAGCAGCCCCACACAGCTCGCTCGCCCAGGTCTCGGCTTGGAATGGGAGTCCCGAGGGCAGCAGCAGGGTTTGCGGCAGGGCTTGCTTGGCTTTGCCCCACTTTGCCCGGCCTCCTTCACCTCTTTCTCTCTCTCTCTCTCTCCCCCTCTCTCCTTCCAGCGCCCGCCTGCCTGCCTGTCAAAAAGATCCAAAAAAGTTCTCCGGATTTCTGTCTTCTCTCCTTGGCTCTCTTTCTCTCTCTCTCTCACACACACACACACACATTCCCTCCCGCCCTCCCCCCCAGCAGCAGCCAATGGGCGGTCATGTCATCACACCGTGCGTGGCAAGACAAGCACCAGGGCCCACCCACTAAAGCCTCATTTTGGCAAAAGAAGCCCCACGAAGGCGGTGGCGGGAGCACACGTGCGCGCGCATGGCAGGAGCGCGCCATCCGGCTGGTGAGGCCCAAAGATCACCTGGAAGAGGGCCAAAGATCACCTAGGTGCTCCCGATCACCATAATGAGCACCCCTGTTCTAGATCCATAAAACTATGTGATTGCTGTGGGTGAGGTATGAGTGAAGTGGAAATCTGAGTGCCCTGTCACCTGAAAAGATATTATTCCGAAATCAGTTGAATCATTCAAAATAATTAACAATCAGTTCTATTTTTTCTCTGTATATGTAAATGCATCCCTCTAGTCTCATTGGACAGTGGATTTTTGGGGCATGGCTCTTCCCTGTAGTTCTGGATGATCCAGTCCTTCCCTCTGCTCTGATCTTCTTACCTCTCCCTCCGCCTTACATGATCTTATCTCTTCCGCCTCCTCTCCTTCATTACTCCAGACTCTCCTTTTAAAATCCTTAATCTCGACATCTTTGTGCAATTTTAACAACTAGTTCAGGTAAACTGCTACAAGACAACTGAATGACAGTTGTCAAAGGAGGGGGATAAGTAGATTTGGGGAGGGGGGCTTTTCACACAAATGGTATTAGCAGATTTTTTTTAAAAAAAGGCAGCTGGATTGACAGGAGTAGAAAGAGAGAAACAAATAATTTCACTTCTTGTTTGATTATTAATAATGTTGATTAATTAATCTACTCAAAATCTGCACAATTGATTAAAATTTTATTTATTTATTATTTATTAGACTTGTACACTGCCACTCCCAAAGGCTCGGGGCGGTTTACAATAGGAGGAGATAAAACACAAATGTTTTAATTAAAATAAATTCTGAACTAAACAATCCTAAAAACAACAACAACAACAGCTACAGCTACAGCTACAACAATAAGTATTAGCCACCTTATTATTGGGTGTGGTAAGATTACTCAGAACAAATGTTAGAAGCATCATGAAAACAGCGCCTGCAAAGATACTTTTGATGCGGAGATATTGCAAATAAAGATATTTATACATATATTGTATGCACATTACAAGCACTGAAATGTAGAAAAATCAGGTTCTCTCTGTATTAGGATGCCAAGCTGACAGGCCAGAAAGAACGCTGAAGGAGATCTGTGTTGAACGGGGGAGGAGAAGGGGGGGATCTATACAGAGACTGGTACAGCTTAGCACAGGCCATACCTTCTTACTTCTAAAAGTAAGGACTTCCGCTCTCTCCCTCCTGACAAGTCAAAAGTAGGCCCTTAATGTATCTGTGTAAGTTGAATCCTAGTTATCTCTAACTTGCTGTAAGCTGCTCTTTAGAAAAAATACTGAGACATGCCCCTTGCATGATATAATTTGATATTTTTATGATGCTAAAGTGACGTAGTGATGATGTTACATATGTAGAAGCATGTTTCTTTGTTTACCTGCATTTGAAGATGTATAAAAGGGAAAGTCAACGCCTTTATCCTCAACTCTGGTTTGCTTTTGGATGAGATTCCACACCAGGGTCTCAGCTGACAATAAAAACATACTTTTCTGTCTCCCAGAAAGGATCACTCTTGGTATTATCTCTCCTATCTGCCGCTACACTTTGTCATGTCAAAAACAACGATACGAAAATCATTATGGAAGTTTGATATTACAGCTGATAAACAATTAGAACATGATGTTCCAGGCATAAATGCAGTTGAGAAAAAGAACATTTGGGTTACAGATGTGGCAATCATGGGATAGAGCAGAACTGAAGGCAAAGAGACGGGGGAAAGGGTGATATCCACTACATACATACCTTTGGGTCCCATATTTGGGGCCTTTCCACATAGCCCTTTATCCCAGAATATCAAGGCAGACAATCCCACATTATCTGAGTGTGGACTTAGATAACCCAGTTCAAAGCTGATATTGTGGGATTTCCTGCCTTGATTTTCTGTGATATAGGGCTGTGTGGAAGGGCCCTAAGAGAAAAGTGTGATATAAATTCATTTCCTGTTTATGGCAACCTATGGGGACAGTATCCTGGGATTTTCACAGCACGATTTATTCAGAGGCTATTAGCCTTTGCCTTTTTCTGAGGCCTAGGGCCCTTCCACACAGCCCTATATCCCAGAATATCAAGGCAGAAAATCCCACAATATCACTTTGAACTGGATTACTTGAGTCGACACTCAGATAATGTGTGATTTTCTGCCTTGATTTTCTGAGATACAGGGCTGTGTGGAAGGGCCCTGAGAGAACATGACATGGCCAAATGGGATTTCAATCCTTGGGCTGGATCTACAGTGCCAAATAATGTAGTTTGAACTGCATTATATGGGTCCATACTGTGCATATAGTGCAGTTCAAACTGCATTATACGGCTGTGTAGATGCAGCATCAGTCTCCAGAGTTGTAACCCAACACTCAAACGACTGTACTAAACTATCCTGGTTCGCAGGATAGAAACCAGTTATTTTTAATAAGTGAATAAATTAAAATGAACACAACAGAGCAGCATTAATATATCTGAAATTCTATTCAGGTTCAAGATTCACTTGCTTCTTCATTCTGATCACAGGCAGAGACAAAAGTGTTTCCGCAGCAATCATTTTAGAGTCTGCGGTTTTGCTGTTGTAAGCTGTTTTGAGTGGACAGAGCTGTAGCTACGTGGCACTAAAATAAACACAGCAGATGTGGCCAGAACAAAGGGTGTGTGGATTTAACTTCAACATTCAAGGGGGAAATGTCTGTCTCCCTTCATTCATAAAACAAGAGTACAAGTCTCATCTTTTGCCATTTCACTCCATCTTATTCCAGCCATTTGGGAAGATAGTACTTTCCTTCTATGATTGAGTTTGCATTTATACTGTAGAATTAATGAAGCTTGACACCATTTTGATTGCCATGGCTCAATGCTATGGATTTGTAGTTTGGTGGCACACTCAGCACTGTTTGGCAGAAAAAGCTAAACACCTTGTAAAATGACAATTGCCATTGAGCCACAGCAGTTTATGTGGAGTCAAACTGCATTAATTCTACAGTGTAGATGTGCTCTTATTCACACGTATGAGAACACTCAATCACTTAAAGGCCTTGTTTATATTAAACAATAAACCAGGATGGTTTATTGTTCCAAATCCTGAAGCCCTTGCTTCTTTTTGATGCCTCAGAGCCCTGGGATACCATTGCTATTTGGACTTCAGAATTTATTTCTGCCATTTCCAGTTATCTTTGAAAAACCAGAAAAGGGTATTTCTTGGCTGTTTCAAGGTGAGGAATGCTTGTGCAATCAGTGTTAGTGCCAATAGCCACATAGGACCAACTCCCAAACAACATTCCCACATCTATGTTAATCTATGGATTAACACCGCATGAAGAGCTGTTGGAAACATTGCTTTTTTATGACTACAACTTCTAAAAACCACTTGTCAGTATGGCTTGCTGTGGATTCTAGGTTGTATAGTCCAAAAGTGCTTTTCAAGGCTCAGGTTCTGAGCAAGGCTTGTATACTACCTCCTTTCCTTACTTTTCTTTTTTTGATGCAGCCTAAGGGAGACTGGGAGCTTTCACTTCCATTTTAAGGTTACCAATGCTTTGATTTAGGAAAGTTCACACTTGCAGTTTACAGTATTAAAAGATTCACAGTTTAAAGCCATTAATGATGTTTGCAGGATTTCAACTGCCATGGCTCAATGACCAGAAATCCTAGGATTTCTAATTTGGTGAAGTACCAGCACTCTTATGCAGAGATGGTTAAAGATCTTGTAAAGCTACAACTCCCAGGATTCCATAGTATTAATCCATGGCAGTTAATGTGCTATCAACCTCATTACTTCTATGGTGTAGATGCAACCCAAGTTGTGTTATTTTGGTATTTAAAAATAAGAGTTAATTGTCAAATCATTTAAAACATTATTATGCTTCTCCAATAGTGTAAGAAATATGAGAAGATACGGGGCTGAGAAGGAGCCAGAAATATTGCACTAAATAAGGCCTGGGAACGGGGAATTAGAATATTGCATGCCTTCTCCTTACATCTGTACCAGTAAAAAAGATTAAAGACTCCCTGCCTCTTTTAAGGTGGATTCATGGGATTAAAAACCCAAGTATCACTTATTTTCATTTCTGTAGATTTTGCAAACACATGGGGAACTGACTGTGTGAGTCAGTCAGCAACTTGCTCAAAATAAATTAGTCGTATTGGCAATTTGTCTGTCAGGGAAAACAGTTTCAGCCTCATCCAAACAGATGAAGTCCAGGAATGTCAGATAACCATCATCTTCATAGGCTGAGCATAATGGGAGATGTAGTTGGATTATGCATCTGGAGGACATAAGCCTGGGAAAAGCTGTTGTTATTTCCCTTGCATGGCAGTTCTCCCTAGCAAAACACACAAGGAGGACTGCAAATGTATCAAAAATAACGTGTATATTAACAGGTAAACAAGTTAGTGGAGGACGCTGACAGAGAGCAATGACATAAACCGCTGACAGACGTCTACACGAACAATAAAGGTGTAAATACCATACATAAGAAGTGCAGCGTGGTTCCCAGGCGAAGTCCCAAAGAGGAGTGAACAAGCTCAGAAGGGCAGCGAGGTAAACAATGAAGGGCGGGGATCAAGTGCACAGGCGTAAGGAAAAGATAAACCAGGAGTACAAGCCGCACTGATCCCAAACCACAGTCAATTCGCGGTGAAGGCAAAATGCCTCGGTTTGTAATCCAAGCTCCTAAGCGGCCAATAGCTGGGAGCGAAACTGCGCGGATGCGCTGTGCCTCAATGCCCGAGCAGATCACGGTGTCCCCTGGGGCAGCCAAAGGAAGGAACCACAATACGGTCAGCGATGCAAAACCACTCGGAAACGCCGGGCACGCCGCAACGGTGTCAGCTGCAGGGGCCCGATCCGTTTCGCCGTGTAAAGGCTTTTTCAAGCGGCCAGGTGCGGTATAAATCACGGGCGTTTCACAGAACACATAATATCTGCAATAATATCATGGTTATACCACCAGTCCATAAAATACAGTAAAGAGAGTCAAGGAGAGTACAATAAACACATAACAACATACCGTGCGGTAACATGGCCCCATCATAGGTAATTCCATGGACCCGAAGGTAAATAATAGTACAAAAGGCCGTACTTAAATAGTACATAAGGCAAGCAGGTGGAAATCGAATCAAATTAGATTAAAAGCGAATTAAGGGTTAGGGAATCATTGAGCCCAGCCGGATGCTCTGTTTTGAGGAGGGTGATTAGCCGGCTTTCAGCCCTGATAAGGTTGTTATGGTTGTTACCGTGGGGATGATGCACTACATTTTCCAAAACAGTATATTTAAAGGAATCAGGCAGGTGGTTGGCTGAAAGGAAATGCTTGTAAAGAATAGAATTATCAGCCCTGGATCGAATTCTCGAACGGTACTCCGCTAATCTACACTTCAAAGGACGCAGTCAATTCACCGCGAATTGACTGCGGTTTGGGATCAGTGCGGCTTGTACTCCTGGTTTATCTTTCCCTTACGCCTGTGCACTTGATCCCCGCCCTTCATTGTTTACCTCGCTGCCCTTCTGAGCTTGTTCACTCCTCCTTGGGACTTCGCCTGGGAACCACGCTGCGCTTCTTATGTATGGTATTTACACCTTTATTGTTCGTGTAAGTGTCTGAGAGCGGTTTATGTCATTGCTCTCTGTCAGCGTCCTCCACTAACTTGTTTACCTGTTAATGTACACGTTATTTTTGATACATTTGCAGTCTCCTTGTGTGTTTTGCTACTTTGTATATGCAGTACATGAACTGTTAGTGTGTTACTACAGTTCTCCCTAGCAGTCAGAGTAGAATGTTTTGATCTCACAGAGCAATCACAAAACTGCTTTTAAAAAAACTGTAGTGTTTGCAAGATTAAATATACAGCCACTAATGTAGTTTCAGAAAAGCTCTTTTGAACCACAGCATTGTTCTGTCCCTGCCTGCAACTAATGAATTGGCCCAGTCCTTAGTAGATGCCTCATTTTTCCTTTTCCAAGAGCGGCACAAAGCCTGGGAGGGAAGCCAATGTGCATTAGCCTTTGTCCCTTTAACAAGGTTGCATTTGCCAACAAAACAGAAGACAAAGGAGCCAACGGGAAATTCAAGAAACAGGACAAGCAAGTTGTTCTCAGGTCCAGATAAACCAAAATGCTGAGCAAACTACAGAGTTGTGGTTGTTGTGTGACCTTAAGGAGAACCTATCAAAGGTATTTGTTGGTAAGATTTATTCAGAAGGGAATTGCCTTCCTCTGAGGCTGAGAAAGTGTGATTTGCCAAAGGTGGGTTTCTATGGCTGAGTAGGGATTTGGTCTCCAGAGCTGCAGTCTGACATTACTTGAGTTCCACCAAATTACAGAGGGAGTTCATGCAAAATAGAAACATCTTGCCTTGTCCACTATTCCCTCCAAAGCAGGCTAACTATAGGGAAGAGTATCACTATACTTCCTCCAAGATTGGATTGCTAAAGTTAGAGTCAGAAGTGGAAATCATGGGGTGCTCCAGATGTTGTTGGGCTGCATCTCTCAACACCAGTGGTTCTCAACCTGTGGGTCCCCCAGGTGTTTTGGCCTACAACTCACAGAAATCCCAGCCAGTTTATCTGCTGTTAGGATTTCTGGGAGTTGAAGGTCAAAACATCTAGAGATCCACAGATTGAGAACCACTGCTCAACATCTATTGCTATTGGCTATGCTAGCTAAGGCCACCAGAACTTGAAGTACACTACCATCTGGGAAACATGTTTCACACCTCTATGGAAGAACTTCTTTCATCACAAGTTAGGAAGGTGCATTCTGTGTTGGAGTTGAACATCCTTGGATATCTAAGGACACATCTCACTTACCAACTTCTCCAATTGCTGAGGACCTTTGGAAAAGATCCATAAAGGAGATACAGCTCTAGGGGCTTCTAGTCAATTGTTTCCCATTATATGGAATTCATTTCTCTCTAGGATTAGTAATCCACTGACAGATGCTACTTATTGATGACTTTGATCTATACATTCTAATAACAGTTCTATCAATATAATTGTTTTGATGTAATTGTTTTTGGTAATTTAATGGAATTTGAATCACTCCACCAAGAGCCAGAGTAGTGCAATGTTTTGACCATTGGTCCAGGACAGGGCTGTCCAACTGGCTGCCCAGGGGGGGGGCGTACACGGCCCCCCAGCATGTTGGACACAGCCCCCAAAATGCCCCCGCTGCCTTTTTTTTTTAAAAAAAAATCTAATTTTTTTAAAAAAAATGGCGGCCGGGGGGGAGGCGGGGCAGGGAGGAGGAAGTGAGCCAGCTCCTCCTCCCTGCACCGCCCTCTTCTTCCCTCTCTCGCCGGCGCCGATGCAAACCGGATCGCATCGGCGCCGGTGAGAGAGGGAAGAAGAGGGTGGTGCAGGGAGGAGGAAGAGAGCTAGCTCCTCCTCCCTGCACCGCCCCCTCCGTCCCTCTCTCCGCGCCGCCGCTGCGAGATCGCAGTGGTGGGGGGGAGGGAGGGCAGGAGGAGGAGGCGGGGCAGGGAGAAGGAAGGGAGCCAGCTCCCTCCTCCTCCTTGCCTTGCCCCCTCCGTCCCTCTCTCTGCCCCGCCACTGCGATCCGGTTCGCAGCGTCGGGGGGGGGGGGGAGGGGAGGAGGAGGAATCCTCCCTTCCTCCTCCTCCTTCCCGGCGCGGCTGGTGTCCCGATCGCCGTGGCACCGGGGAAGGAGGAGGAATCCTCCCTCCCTCCTTCTCCGTCCCCGGCGCCACGGCGATTGGACACCGGCAGCGCCGGGGAGGGCGGAGGAGAGCCAGGGGGCAGGCCTTCCAGGGAGGCCTGCGGGAGAGTTCACCCGGCTCTCGCGTCCCTCTGACCAGAGGGACACGAGAGCCGGGCAAAACCTCCGCAAGCCTGGATGGCTCGCGGGAAGCGAGAACCGGGCGCTCGCTTCCCGCGAGCCATCCAGGCCTGCGGGCAGGGGCGGAGCCGCGGAAGCTTCCTCGCGGCCGCCCTCTCCCCAAAGTGTCACAACAGCTGTTGTGATGCTTTGGGCGGGGCGGAGCCACGGAAGGCTCCCGTGGCTCCTCCTTCTCTCCCAAAGCGTCACAACAGCCTCGAAAGTGGGCGAAATCGCCCGCTTCCAAGGCTATTGTGACGCGTTGGGAGAGGGGGCGGAGCCGCATGGCCGGGGGCGTGGCCGGGGGCATGCCCGGGGGCGTGGCCACTCGGCCCCCAGGTGATCACTCACCAGAAGTCCAGTCCTTGGGTCGGCAGAAGTTGGACAGCACTGGTCTAGGACTCCAGGAAAGCAGAGTTCAAATCCACACTCAGGCATGGAAACCCACTGGGTGACCAAAATTACAGCCTTGTCACACTAGAGCATGGATCCTCTTTAAATCCAGTTTCAGCCTCATGCACAATTCTGGAGTTTGTAGTTTAGTTAGCCCAAAATCCCTCTGGCTGAGCAGTTTAAAGACCCCTCTCCAAACACTATTTGAACTGCCATGGCTCTGTCCAATGACATCAGAGCTCTCTGACAGGAACTACAAATCCCAGAATTTCATAGCATGGCAGTTAAAATATTGTCAAACTGCTATAATTCTGTAGTGTGGATATGACTTCAACCTAAGAGGAAGAGAAAGACAAACCTCCTCTAACTAAATAGTTTTTTAAAAAAAAAAACAACAACTCTTACAACAGGGTTGCTATAAATTAGATTTGGCTGGAGGGTACCTCACAAGAAGAAAGGAGTTGTCTAAAATCATTAACGTTTAAATAGTTTATAAATTACAAAATTGCACAAATAAATAACTGTCTATCTAGCATGAAACTGAGATGTATTTATCACATTTACACCCCACATTTTGATGAAGTAGCCAGGAGCAGAGGGGCAGTGTAGTATAAAAATACTCAAGGATCTGACGCAGTGAGCAGAATTGCTGCATTGTGGCTTGCTCTATCCATTTTTATGTACAAACGCAGCTGGAGAAAAGGCAGAGTTCATAGGACATTGATGTGGAATGATTGGCCTAAGGCCCCATACATTTAATTCTGCTACAGATGGGTTGGAAGGCACCCAAGTAAGGCTTTGAGATTTCACCTCAACTCTGTGTATTTACCAGTACAAATTAAAGATATTGCTGATTTTTTTTTTAAAAAGTATATTCTTAGAGATAAGCATCTGGCACAAATGTTAATCACTATAGCAAAGCTGATTTCTTCTTTAGAGAGATCAAGACAAACAGAATAATCTTTCCGCAAAATAATCCCGACTCAGGGAAACTCATTTTCACTTCCATCCCAGTTTATCTGTGTTCCAACACGTAGGGGACTGACCTGAGACCTTCCCCTTCGGGAGAATACTGTCTGCAGTATTCCAATGTGAAAGAGTCTGTCGCTTCTGGACTGCTGCTGCTCCATCGAATGGTAGCTGTATTCCAACAGACAGTGCATTCTTCTGCCTTTATAACTGGTGTTCGGGGAGCTGGGAATACAAAGGCACATTAGCTATACTGCTAAGAAGATAGGATGGCTTCTGTGTGTCCATGTTGGAACAACTGAAAATATCTTTGTGATAATAATTAGATCATGACTGTGCATTAGCTTGAGAGAAAACTATTTCCAGGACTTGTAATGTCCATTCATATGGGTCATTACAACAATTCTATAGGGCACCTAAACATCTTTATTAAGGTAAAGGTTTTCCCCTGACATTAAGTCCAGTCATGTCCAACTCTGGGGGACATGCATTGTCCATAGATGCCTCCAACGTCATGTGGCTGTCATGACTGCATGGAGCGTCGTTACCTTCCCATCGTAGCGGTACCTACCTATTGATCTACTCACATTTGCATTTTTTCGAACTACTAGGTTGGCAGGAGTTGGAGCTAAGAGTGGGAGCTCATCCCACTCCCCAGATTCGAACCACCAACCTTTCAGTCAGCAAGTTCAGCAGCTCAGCAGTTTAATCCACTGTGCCACCGGGGGCTCTAAACATCCTTATTAATCATCTTTTATTCAGCAACCAATGTTTCATCTCCTTGTCTTCTGTTTTCCCTCATTGTGTGGCTTCAAGTCATTTCTGACAGTTATCACGTCCCTAAGGGTTTGCTTGTTAAGAAATGCTTCCATTACCTACCTCTAAGGCTAAGAGGGTTTGATGTGCCCAGGTTCACCCAGTGAGTTTCCATAGCCAAGCAGGAATTTGAAGCCTGGTCTCACAGAGTCTCACACCACAATACTTCCTTTCTATGTTGATGAGACTGCATATTCGTGCAAAGCTAGAGGGTATGTTGATGGCAGTAGTGTTCCTGAAAGAGTATTCCATGCCTCCTAGACTTTTGCTAAGGATCCAGATTAAATGTATTAAACCACTACTGAGCAACAACAACAGTAGCAGGGCGCTAGTGAAGGATACCTCAGAGACAACGGTAACAGCATAGCTACATAGCTAAGACCTAGTAGTACTGTGCAGAAGGAGATACAGTAAATCTCTTTTGACTGTCTTTTATTATATAAGCCCTAGGATGAGACAACCCAAAATAAAACAAGAGATAATGCCAGAAGATGACATTCCCAGGTCAGCAGGCACTCAAGGAGCTGCTTGAGTACAGCAAACAACTATAAGTAGTGATGTGGCTAATTATGCAATTGGACTCAAGCTGAAAGCTGTTCAGCTGTTGACATGCCTCAGACGTGAAAGGAAAGTCCTAAGTTGCACAACAAATATTATAAGAACATGGCGTGTGAGATACGTGAATGAGGGGAAGCTAGACATAGTAAAACATGCAATGGAACATATAAACATTGCAATAATTGTGGTGAGAAAGCTAAAATGGACAGGATTGGGATATTATACAATATTTTAGTTAGGAAATAAAAATCTAAGAAGAAATTGCTTGACAGTAATCGTGAGGAAAGGTGTAGCAAAAACAGTAGATGCAAATTCTTCTAGGTGAATAATTGGATTTTAAGAAAAACATATTAATATACTCATAATCCAACTACAAAGGCAGAAGACAAAGAAATTGAAATATTCTGTCTGGAGTCAAGAAGGAAACTGATCACATACCAAAACTTGCTATTCATAAATTATTGGAATGCAAAAACAAAACAAAACAAAACCCAAAACAAAAATAAACCAAAGAGAAGAATAAAAGATTGTAGAAAAATGATCAAGAATCAAGAAATGATATAGGAGAGTGACTGATGGTGTTTTGTAGGGCCAACGTCATAAATACTTTCAAGCAGTCAAATAGGTGATTGTATACATGAACATCGCATTATGAGCAACATAGAAATTGAATATGGAGAGGCTTCATTCTGTCCCATTTTCAGGAAGTGGCAAGGCATCCTGCTGAAGCCAGTCTAACGCCTGATCAAAATACTTTGAAGTTTAAGTAGTCAAGGTGGACCTCATGAGAGTAATGGAGCAGTTTGTCGGGCAACTTGAGGAATTCTGAAACCTTCTAATAAGTGTGCATGTTTTTTTAATGTGCCTTTACTCATAACTATTGATATGTTTGTGGAAATGGACAGGGAATGGTGGGAAAGGATGGAGTGAAACAAAGTAGGCAAGACTAAAACAGAAATAAATGGATCTCCTCTTCTCTCCAATTTTCAGTCTCTGGTGGGTGAGATGGGACTGTAGGCTTCAGGTTCACTATCACTCATGTAATAGTCACAGAGATGAAGGATTGTTTGGAAAAGATGCTTTTTAAACAACAATTTTCAGAATCTCCCAGCCAGGCCAACCAGGGGATTCTGGGCTTTTGGTGGCCATGTTGACTGGGGAATCTGGCAGTTGTAATCTAAAATGTTGTATTGATGTTTTCTTGAATGTTGTGATCCGCTCCGAGCCTGCAGGGAGGAGCGGAATATAAAACTGAATAAATAAATACATAAATAAAATACTAACTTTTCTAAGTTCTGAAAAGAGCCTGTCTTATTTGTCTTTACATTGCTCCGTTCCAAGAAGGGCTTTAGAATGGCAGATGGCCAGACTAGACATGAAGACGTAATCTTATATAACCGAATTAGCTGTGGAATTTGTATTCCAAGCTCTAAAGATTCACAGGCAGAATTAGGAAGGACAACCGGCTTTACCTTTGTCCTTGTTTAATTTTTAATACCAAAAAAGAGAAGTATCATTAGTGGGCTGTCTTAGATTCCTCCTTCTTTGTTGTATGGAATCAAAATTTGTTTTTGGAAGTTTTGAGGTCAGTTAATATAAGTAAAGTAAAATGAACCCCCACGCCAGTGAAACAAATGTACTTACTGAAGAGTTTGTTTTTACACACATTGTAACAATGCAGATCATCCACTGTAACTATGCAGGTAAGCTCAAGTGCAGATAATGTTTCCATAAGACCACTTGTTTAGCTTGGAGAAAATATAGTTAAGAGGAGACAGGATATTCATGTTTAAACATTTGAAAGAATATCATATTGAGGAGGTAGCCAGCTTTGTTTTCTGCTGCTCCAGAGACAGGGACACAGAGTAATGGATTCAAAGTACAACTAAAGTAATTCAACCTAAACATTAGGAAAAACTTCCTGCTTATTGAATGTGTTCAACAGTAGAATATGCTCCCTCACAGTGTGGTGGAGTCTCCATCTCTTGAGATGTTTAAATGGAGGCTGATGGCCATCTTTCAGGAATGCTTTGACTGAGTGTTCCTACATTGCAGAGAGTTGGACTAGATGCCCCTTGTAGTCTTTTCCAACACTATGATTCTATTCTCCTTTTCCTTATGTGTGTTTCATCTCTGCCTGCTTGGTGATGGTGTAAAAGGTGTTGAAATTGACATTTCTATACGCAGATAAGCATATAGAACTTTATAGTTTCCCATTCTTTCAGCAAAAGGAAAACCTGTCAGTGATACCACACATTCCCAATGTCTTAGATATACATGTGAACCAGGTCAACAAGCAATACATAAATTATTTGGTTTTTGGAGTAATCTGAATGTTATCACAGAGCATATCCTAGTAAAACTCATTGCCCCTGTTCTTTCTATTATATCTTATTTGTGAGCACACACATCCCACACATAAACAGTGTAAGTAAAAGGGGGAAGGGGGAGATGCTTCCATAAGTCCAAGCTGCTTACCAGTTCTAAATGTAGATTTGTCAGTAGGAAAGCTACATCCTGTGTAGTTCACAGCCATAACCCACACACTGTAACTGTGACCAGGCTCCAAGTCTTCCAAAATGCAGTTGCTCTCCTTCACAATAACACGATATTCTTCAACCAAACCTAGAGCCAGCCAAAAACAAAACAACAAACAAACATGCATAATGGAAGTAGCAAAAAATGGTCTTAAACAAATGTTTCTTTACTTTTTACTTCAGTTCTATTGCCATTTTTAATTATGGATAAATTACATATTTTACATTCATATTGTATATTGCCCTGGGCACTTTTGGAAGGAATATAAATCAAACGTAAACAAAGGAACAACAACTATTACAATAAAAATGGAAACAATGTACATAGCTGGATAATATGCCATATCTAAGTAATAAGTAACAAGGTAGAAATGGTCCAATCATCAGTCTAATATCTTTCCCATAATTCTCTGAAAAAAGTTATAAATACTTAGCTGGAAAATGTAAAATATTTAACCACATGGAGTTATTTGGGAACTGGAGCCTTCCGTGGTGCAATGGGATAAACCCTTGTGCCGGCAGGACTGCTGATTGAAAGGTCAGCAGTTTGAATCCGGGGAATAGGGTGTTAGCTTCAGCTTGTCTGTTAGCTTTAGCTTCTCATGTGGGAACATGAGAGAAACCTTCCACAGGATGGTAAAACATCAGGGCATCCCCTGGGCAACGTCTTTGCAGATGACCAGTCCTCTCACACCAGAAGTGACTTGCAGTTTCTCAAGTCACTTTTCTGAGCATTAAAATACATCCAACCACCCCATTTCTCCCAAAAAAATATATTTCTCAAGGAACTGGAGAAGTAAACATTAAAAATAAACAAAGAGATGTAGAGCCTGGAGAAATATGTAGAGCATTGAAAAGTTCCTTTTTGAGGTGATAATTCCCTAGATAGTATCAGAATGTTTGGGGGCTCGTGGAAATGGTCCAAAAAGCAACTTTTCCAAACTCTGTCATCATTATACCCTTTAATTTTTATGATATTAAGTTCTCCTGTTGCTGGAATCTTTGTAACAGGACCTGAATGATGATTGGTTTGCACCTACAATTAAATATTTGAAGAGAAAAGAAAGATAATATATATGTTCCATGGAAGTAGACTTTGTCCCCTCTGAAGCTCCTTTCCATCTCGTATCAGCCAGGGCGTGATTCAGAACATAAGGAAGAACTAACGTTGCTGCATTGCCATTTATCTTATTCACATGTACTGTGCTAAGGCAAATTTGCTGGAACTAAGTTTAGAAATTAAACAGTAGATGGTGGGATTTATTATGTGGGCAGACCCTGTCACTAATGTGACAACGTCTTCCCTATAGGCTGTGCACATTTTCTCATTTTTAGCAACCCATTTAGGGTTAAAACTGTGATGGCAGAGAAATAGGGAACACTCTTATACTGACATGGACCATTAAACAGAGTTTTGAAAAGATACCGTTTATGGATTCTAATTTCCAAAAACCTTCAGCTAGTGGCCATTTTGACTATGAAATGGTAGACATTGTTGTCAAAAAAGAGTGATTTCCAGCTTTACGATGGATCCTTTTGGCTCGGTGCTGCCTATACTAACTGCCAACTATGCTTTAGGATTTCAGATAAGAAGCTTTCTTTTGCCTTCTCAGCAGATGCTCGTAACTTTGCCAGGGACATTTTGAATGCAAAGCATGTGTTCTCCACTGAACTATAGCCCTTTCCCTAAATGCTCATTGTCTAAAATGTTCTTGTGCATCTATATTTATGGGCATTTATAGTTGGAAAGTTTCAAATCATGCACTGGCACCTCACAGATATACATGTATCAGAGCTATAAAAGCATTCCAGTTCCAAAATTTCTTAAATGTTGTGTGTGTGTGTGTGTGTGTGTGTGTGTGTAGCATGTGTTTTCAAGTCTCCTGACAGTTAGTTTCATATAATTTATTTAGGAAAGGAATACTCAGAGGTGATTTTGCCGGTTCCTTTCCCTGAAATATAGCATACTGTTGTCAATCTCCCATCCCAGTGTTAACCAGGCTGGCTCTTAGTTCCCAAGATTAGATAGAATGGGGTACACACAGATAAAATCCCTAATGCATAGATTAAATTCATTTGAATTCAAATATGTAGCTTTTACTTCCACCATTATTTTTTCATCTTCTCATTTGTCTTGCTGTTATTGTTTAGTTTTGTTTCCCGACTGTGATTTTGTACATATTTACTCATTTCAACAGTCCTTACTACCAGTTTACTAATGCTATTAGTACTTCTTAGGATTCCATGATGGGAGAAAGGGGAAGGAGAAAGAAAGAAAGAAGTGTATATGTTTGGATTGCCGAATAAAGGCCACCATCTCTTAGACTTACTTTTTTACCTTTTAAATCTCTATATTTTCGGTCTGTGTGTCCTTATAAAATCATAGTCATAAAGTTGGAAAAGATTACAAGGGTCATCTAGTCCCGTCCCCTACTCTGCAGAAATACATAATTATCAAAGCACTTCCTCCTCACTTCCACCCATACTGCCTCCTAAATAAATCCTGAGCTTTTACAACTTCACCCATGCACTTCTATATATTCCTGATTCTGATAAATCTGAGACAAGCTGCTAGAGAAGGATAGATGGACAGGAAGCGAGCATTTTGGAACCGGATTGTGGAATTGTCATGGTAGTGTTTAGAACAAGAGAAAATAGTACTTTTGAAGAACTATCTAAAGTGCCGACCCTCTCTCCACACACTAGAAAGATCTTTTGAAGTTCAGACTACAATCTAAATTAGATTCCCCACCCCAATGACACAGAAATTGTCAGCTACCATCAAATTTTGTGTTAATAATTGCAGGAACTGGAGTACAAGCAGGAATCAATCACGGAATGTTGTACAGATTTTTCTGTATGGAAAAATCCTCCCATCTGAAGTGCTACATAACTACTGTATTTATTATAGCTATACCTCATTATCACTATGTCTTTCTTTCCATATGCTTTTGGTACATTTCATGATCTAAAAAAAACTATGAATGAGCAACCCCTGGGGCTCTTTGTGTCCTCTGTCCCTCCACTCCCAGCACCCTGCCTTGGCTCAAAAACCAAATCATTCACACACCGCTTTGTTCTCCGCTTCCTGGGTATTCCTCCATACAATAAACCTGGAAGAAATCAATGACATCCTCCTCATTCACAGTCCAGTACACTGTGATCGATGTGCTTGTGGCTGAGTTCGGATCTTGAGGCTGTAATTTTGGTGTCTGTGGGACTGAAAGAAAAGAGAAACCATTATTCATACGTTGCGACTCTTGAGGATTGCATGTACCAGCAGGCATTCACCATCATAGCAATTTATCCTTAAAGCCACCCTGGAAGACTACACTGATCTTAGGACCTTTACACTGACCTTAGGACCAGTAGTGAACAGCACACAGGTTGGCCACTCTTCTAATTAAATTTGCAAACTGGTTTCTGAAACTGGGTTGCTGTGAGTTTTCTGGACTGTATGGTTATGTTCCAGAAGCATTATCTCCTGACGTTTCACCCACATCTATGGCAGGCATCCTCAAAGGTTGTGAGGTATATTGGAAACTAGACAAGGAAACTAGAAAAGCCTTGAAGATGCAAAGCTTTTCAATGCTAATCAAGGTGATTAATTGCAACATGCACACCTACCTCCAACAGACAAGAGCTCTTTCTCCCACCCTGGACCTTCCAAAACATCAGGAGAGAATGCTTCTGGAACGTGGCCATACAGCCTGGAAAACTCACCTCAACCCAGTTATTCTGGCTATGAAAGCCTTTGACAACACATAGTCTCTGAAAGTCAAACAGCAGTATACTAACCCTTTTTTTATACAAAGTACAATTTACGCAGTAGGTGACCACTGCAATCAGGTGGGTCCCATCCATTTATTATCCTACCCCAGAGCACTCTCACGGTGACCATCTCAAACACCAGCAGGTCAAATTCTGTTATTATCCTACCCCAGTAGCACTCTCACGGTTCCTACAGAGGCTCACTTGCAGAAATAACCAGCTTACAGCTGTTAGTCCAATGCTGAGTTGACAATCCTCTAAGTCTAGAGTCTAAGTAAAGGACTATGAGTGAAGCAATCTGGGGGATCGCTTGTACCAATAACATGGGATGTATCCAAATCATTCCAATCTGGAATGATTTTCAGAACAAAACTGGTGTGTGGCTCCAAATCCAAAAAACAATTGTGTTCTGGCCCCTGTTCCCATGGCTCTTTTCAAAATTCCTAATCAAAATGGCCAGTTTAAGCATCGTTTTTACAACTTTTCAAAGTGTAACATGTAGTTTGACTTCCATCTCGTAGCTACACTTCAAACATCAGTTTGTCCAGCATGGCCATCATCAGTATTACATCAATGTATTGTTGAAAGTTTTCATGGCCGGAATCACTGGGTTGTTGTAGGTTTTTCGGGCTGTATGGCCATGTTCTAGAAGCATTCTGTCCTGACGTTTCGTCTGCATCTGTGGCAGGCATTCTCAGAGGTCTGTTGTGAGGTCTGTTGGAAACTAGAGAAATTTGGTTTATATATCTGTGGAAAATCCTGGTGGGAGAAAGAACTCTTGTCTGTTGGAGATAGATGTGAATGTTTCAATTGGCCACCTTGATTAGCATTTGATGGCCTGACAGTTTTTAGGTGTGATTTGTTACTGCTTGGAAGAATCCTTTATTGAGAGGAGATTAGGTGTTCCTGATTGTTTCTTGTTTATATCGGTTTTAGGCCTCACACACGTCTTTATCTGCAACATGAAGAGAACAGAATTGGCAGGGGAAGGGGTGTGTGCGTGTATGTGGGGGATGTGGTAGTCCATGCAGACACATCTTGAACATCACAGCCCCATCTGATGGCCCCAAAGAACTTTGGCTATTTAGTCCAAAGATCTGAAAAGAAATTTATGAGCACCTTCAGCTGAACCTACACAGTTCCAAGATCAGGGACCCCGATGAGACAAATCCTGGGCACCTTGTAAGTGCATTATGTCAAATGTGGACTTTTTCAGATCTTCAAATTTAATCTCCATGGCAACCAAGAGTGTAGGAACACAAGGATTGTTTCATAGTGGGGCTTGTTGAATGCCCACATCTCCTTCTGTTTCTGCCCTACTTGTTTTGCAAGGAATTCTTGGCATAGCTGTAGATCAGTGGTTCCCAAACTCTTTTGGCCTACTGCCCCCTTTCCAGAAAATTTCCAGGGACTGGCACTGGACAAGCGAGCCCCACCTTGAAAAGCGCCTCCCGCTCACCCCACCCTGGGCCAGCCCCAGCAAGGTGCGCTTACGAGGATGTCCCCATTGGAAGAAAGAGGAAATACACAGGACTGCGCCATGGGCGGGGTTGACGAGAAGAAGAAGGCACACACTGCGGTTTCCATGGCAATGCCTGCCCGGGAATCACACGCTTGCGACTGTGTCCCTGCGAGTTGGAATCCCCGGTCAGGCGTTGCTGTGGAAACCGCAGCACGCGCCTCCTTCCTCTTGTCAACCCCGCCCACTGCGCAGTCCTGTGTATTGCCTCTTTCTTCCAACGGGGACGTCCTCGCACGCGCACGACCCTGCAAGTGGCAAGCAAGCCTGGCTCATGCCACTGCCCCCTTACAGGGGTTCAGCACCCCCCAAATTCTCCTGAGTCTCCCAGCACTCCCTTGGATCGCCCCATCGCCCACCAGGGGGTGGTACCACCCACTTTGGGAACCACTGATGTAGATCATCCCCAAAGTCTCCTAGGAATTGTAATTAATTAAGGATACTAGTCTGGAGAAGGAGTATGATTTCTGTAATTTAGAACATTACACTCCTCACTGCTCAGGATCTTGACTCCCCAAACAGGAGATCCACTCAGAAGCTTTGTGGGTTGTTATAGCATCAGTATCTGATTTATACACATTCTCATTAAGCAAGTCAACAATGAGAACTAATGAGAAGTGAATGATGTCAAAAATGGATTTTTAAAAGCTCAACACATTTCAGTGTTAAATTATATGGCAAAGCAACAACAAAATCTTCTCTTTTTCAGATCCAGCATGGCTGAATTTCCATTTGATGTATTAAGATCTACTTAGAAAAAAATCTCTCTTTCTTCCCCCCACCTCTTTTCAGTTCATTTCCGAAGCAATTGTGAATTCCTGTGGCACAAAGAAAGCAAATGCTGACATTTGCACATTTCTTGTGGTTAAGTAAAATAGCTGCTTGTCATTCAAAATATTTTTCCTTCCCTTCATCAAACACAAACTAGATTATTTCAGTATTTACTGAGACTGGAGACACAGACATTATTTCAGAGTATAAAAGTCTGTTCACGTCCCAAGGACAATGGAGTGGAAAGGAAGCACCACAAAATAACAAACAGGGAATTCCTTTTTGGCTCTCCCATTGTTTCTTTTAACACTTAGGATCATAGGATCACAGAGTTGGAAGAGACCTCACAAATGATACAAATGTTCACATTTTGCTAGTGAATAAATGTCATTTTTCCTATGACAACCTCTCTTTTTGATGGCTCATAACATATACTCTTATCAGTCTTATTACTATATCAAAAACGCAATGTAGTGCCTTTTTATTATTATTAAAGAAATTCAATTGATATTATGTAGAATGTAGTTCAGCCTTTAGGTGCGGCCCTCCATAATATTTTTTGGCTCTCGTGTGACCCCTTGGAAAAAATAATTGCCCACTCCTGGCATAATGCCTAATTCAAACCTACAGGTGACTTCCTTTTTTAGTATGAGTAAAAAGCTTTCGTTGTTGCTTCTCTAGATTTCTCTCCCATCATCCAAACACTTTGGCACAATCAGACTTTACTTGAAACTGAACTGATTACTAATTATATGCAGCAGCTTACAACACCAATTTCATTTCCCAAACACATTTCGTTTTTAGGTCCTGATACATTTTCAATCCTGGTACCAAATTGTTCACACAAATTCTTACCAGGGATGTGTTTTAAGGTCTGGTCACCATTTGCTGTACCACATGCATAGTGTTTGAACTGTGAAAATGAACCAGGCATCTTTTCCAAAGTCAGAATATTCTCCACGGCAGAAAGCAGTCTATGGGAAGAAAAATATTTAGAGATATTCAAAATTATTCTGCTAACATTCATTTGACAAACTCAGTCCTGTAAAACAATCTATGGCCTGTTATATGCTTAACAAGGCCTGAAAAGTCACCATTTGAAAAAATCAGCCTAACGAATCCTGGACAACAACTCATAAGAAAATACTACTATTATTTTTGTCTAAGGGGGGATGGGGGTACGGGGACGACAAAGTTTGCTGTCCACCAGGAAATGGCATAAACAGAAGGGAAAGTTAAAAAAAATCACAGGATTGAAAGAAATATCTTTAAAATGCATTGACAACTATGTATGAAGACGCAAAGCAACTTCTTGGCAACTTCAAATCATAGTCTACATTGAGAACTCATCCAACAGATGGGGGGAAAGTGGGGAGAACTGTCTTACTCCATTCTCTCCAGTCTTTTCCCATCTTATGTGATGGCCAGCCATCTCATGTGCTTATTGCACCTTTCCCTGTCTCTCGCCCACTTTCGTCACCATTCTACTTGGAGTCAGGAAACACCCAATTCCTGAAGATGGTCTTCGGGCTCCACTTCCATGTGCTCAGGAGTTCCACCGGAAGTGCCTTTACAGCATGTGATGGCCTCCATGAGATTCCTGTCAAGCTCCGTGTGTGTGTGTGTGTGTGTGTGTGTGTATATATATATATATATATATATATAGAGAGAGAGAGAGAGAGAGAGAGAGAGAGAGAGTATACATAGGAGGACATACTGTATATACTCATATATAGGTCAACCTCATGTATAGGCCGACCTCGGGCCCTGGATGAGTAGAGGGTTATTTCTCAGTGAAGAGGAAAGTACCAGTACTGCCTCAGTGTCCCGTCACACCTGGCCACTGTCACTGTCATTTCTTGTCTGAGTATTCAAAAAAGCCCAGAAATTGTGTAACGTTGGAGAGATTAGAGGTAATTGGTTCTTCTTTTAGATTCTCACATAATGTATTAAGGTTTGCCACTCTACTCAAAGATGATAAGTCTACCCAGCTTTTTTGGGCAGATTTGGGCAGAAAAATAAATTTCCTAGACTTATAAATGAGTATATACAGTAGTTTGAAAACAAGCTGCTTCGCTATGTTTACAGCCTGGAATCCCCACTGATGTCTCTAAAGGTTTCGAAGCAGCAACTGAGGATACAACTGAATTGCTTAGAATCCTAACTTTTACCAGTTAGATCCCCAATAATCCTTTCACTTCATCCAGCAGAAAGAATAAGTGAACAGAAGAAGAAGGACAAAATAGCCAGACTATCTCTGGCTGGCTCAGATCCTTTAAACCTTAACATTTTCGGATGTTCTGCATTACAGTTCCCTCAATTCCTTATCATTAGTCATACTGGTGCAAATTTCTGGGAGTTGAAGTCCAACAATAACTGTAGGACTGACTTTCCTAACAATGGTTATACATTTTACTATAGAAATTAACTCTTGCAATTATAAGTACTGTTCATATTCTTCTTCAGTTTAATCAAATGTGGCTAAGATATTTACACAAGTCTGTCCTGGATTGTTTACAGTGGTCTATACAGAAGATGCTTCATCCCTACTTCATAAAAAAAAATCAGTCCATTTAGCAGGCCTTGCAAATACTGATTTGATATCAGTAAATGTTTGGATATATATAATACATCTACATACCCAGGGCCATGTAAATTTTTCTCGGGCCAAAAGGCATTGCAAGTGGAAAAGTTTAGGAAGCCCTGCTCTAGATTAATACCCGCAAACCTCAGACTGAAAGGGTATTAGAAGTTGTGAAGCAAAATGACATTTGGGTCTTAGATTCAAAGCAAGTTCAAAGTGGAGAGAAAACACAAGAATTGAAATGGATGATCGGTATCCTTTGAAGTATTTTACGTGTGATAGAAAATGAACTATAGTCCAGGAAGCTGATTGATTCCAAAGATATAATGTAAAACAGCTGGTGATGAAGCGTTAACAATCCCAAAAACAGATGATGGAAAAATGAAAGCAAAATGGATTCGAAGTAATTAGCTCTTGTTTGCTGAGCTCATTACAGAGGCAGAAAATAATGCATTTTTAACTCTGAGGCAGAACGAGTATCAAAGGATGTAAAAGAGGCATTTATGCAAAACACTGATGTGTCATTTCTAGAATATATTTATATATAGGCAAATGAATTATTGTTTAAATGAGATATCATAAAGACTGTATACTGTTCAAATGGGACCCACAACAAAATGATTTAATATAGCCTCATCTCTCCCTAATAGAAACACTTCTGTTCCAAATTCCTGCCAGTCACACTTCCTTCTAAGAGTCTCCTTGTCAGCCTTCCCAATCTGGTATCTTCACCAGCTGAGGATGATGGGAGTTGCAACCCATGCCTAAATGTGTGTGTCTGAAGATGACGGGGTTTATTGTTCAACAGACTCCATTGGGGATGCCTCTATATAAATTCCAAGCCACTCAGGTAGGCCAACTCATAACTTTCCTTTCTGCCCAGGGCTTTTTCACACTCCACAATTACTGTACAGAACTATGTTTCCGCTTGTTTAGGGTTCCCAGATCTCCTTTCCAAGCTTCAAGCAAACAGTGGAATCTGAAATCGCATCATGAAAATAAAGCATGTTTTATTTATTTATTTATGCTTCAAACTTATATACCGCCACTCCCCGAAGGCTCGGAGCGGTTTACAAAGTTTGACACATAACAGAGAACAACAAATATAACAAAAACAACAACAAAAGACAAGGGAGTTACATAGACAAAGGGGGGGGGTAAAGAGGATGTACGACACGTCAAAGGATCAGCAACAAAACGTGGGTCTGGGGTAAAACACAAGTCCCACGCAGGCTGACGTGTTGCCAAAGGAACACGTGGTATCTGACCAACAGGGGCTGGTGTAAATGATAGCTGACCACAGTAGCGAATTTCACCTGGTAAAAGGTCCTCCTGTTTAGGGGACACATCCATGCCCTTAGAGTCACAAATACCCTTAGAGTCACAATTGGACTTGTCAATAGGAGAGAGAGCTAAATCCTCCTTTTTGGGTAAGTCCTCAGCTTCAGGGAGATTTTGGGGATTTGGGCAGCCGTCGATGTCAGCATCAGCCGCCGATGATAGGCTTGATGGGCCAGGGAGGCTAGAGTTCTTACCACCTCCAAATCCCGCCCCCCAGAAAATCCTAGTCCTGAAGGGCCTCTTGCGCTTCTGGGAGCGCCTTTGCCGGATTGATCTTACATAATCAGTTTGAGGCATCCGGTAAGTCCCTGCAGTCTCCGTATGAATGGTCTCTGGGGAGAAGCTTCCCTCGTACTGGAGCTCTGCGGGGCCTGGCAGCATCTTCAGCTCCCCCATGGAAGCTCGTTTGCACTCCTGGAGGTTCTTCGCACAGGCGCGGTGTCTGCAGGCACGGTGTCTATTTTAATATGTGTGCGCTACTAGAAGCAGCATTGATCTTGCTGATGTAGACTCCTCAGAGCTCCCTAATGATTTACCACCTCTTTTTCTCAAATTTTTCAACTCTGGCTGGAAACAGAGTCCAACTGAAGGAGTGTCAGTATGGGAAAATACTGGACTGCCTCTGCAGTCACTGAAGACAGTACTACCAGTTTGCTGCTTTTGTGGCCTTTCCCCCTCTCCTGGGGCTCTTTCACATTGCATTTACAGTGTTGTGGTTCCACTTTAGTTGCCATTTCTTACATGTTTCAGTGGCAAAATATTAACTGCAACAGTAATTTGTTAGTACTATAATGAGTAACTCCACAGATCACTTTTCTGGAGGGCAACAGCAGCAATAAATAATGGTTGAATGAATGAATAGAATACAGTTCGACCCCTGTATCCACAGGGTATACATTCATGGAACTCATGTGGAAAGATGAAATGCTGGATAATAGTGAACATTATTGAAATGAAAAATGTTTCACCTGCATCTATGGCAGGCATCCTCAGAGGGTGTGAGGTCTCTGAGGATGCTTACCATAGATGCAGGTGAAATGTCAGGAGACAATGCTACTAGAACAAGGCAATGCAGCCCGAAAACCTACAACAACTCAGTGATTCCAGCCATGAAAGCCTTCAACAATGCTTCCAAGTGAATGTCTGAAATAATAGCAAATCCTATATATTAACTATACTTGGGCCAGAAACATGTCATAGAATTTCACTGGGGGACCTAGAGAGGCCCACAAACATTTTCAGAAGAGGGGAGAGAGATATTTTTTTGCAATGTGGGAAGGTGAAACCATGAACACTGAATCTGTGGATAAGGGGATTTAACTGTGTAATAATAATACACATTATGTACCATGCTGTCTTATTTTGAATCACTTTCAACTCTCTGGGGAAACTACTGTTTATTTTTCAAAGGTGACCCTTCGTAAAAAAATTTAAAAAGCTATTAATTTTCTGAAATGAATCTCATACAATCTTTCTGGTGGAGGTAGTAAAAATTACAGAAGAAACCCCAAATTTCATTGGGGCTGGAGCCCATACTTACATACCAAACTCTAAATATATTTCTGCCTAATGCCTCATTGCCTAGGAGAACTATGTTCATTAACATTTCAACTAACAGGGAAATTAAATCAGTAAAACACGAACTCTCACAAAACAGTAGCATATTACAACTGGAATTGTAAAATGGTTTTATGCAATCATGATAAACACCTGCTGGAGGACAGCTACACAGATGCTTATTGCAAGAGAGGGGGAGAATTTAATAATGCCAAATGTATTAGTATTTAAATTGCAAATAACAAAATGCATGCAAAATATTCCAAACACTTTGCAGCAACATTATCCAGCACACCATTACCTCTTTAATATCTATGCGTTTCTGAAATGAGGTGTTTATACTAGCAGCATGCTTCCAATGGAGCTTGAAAATATTATAGCATTCAAACATGCTGATCCTAATACACACCACAATGCAGCAAAGCTTTTATATACCTTTTGTTTATTTCTTCTGATGACTGAGGGAGGGAAGGGGAGGGAAGGAATGGATTAATACATATTGCAAAATGTGCTAGACATCTTACCCATATGATTTTATTTTCTGATTATTTCCACTTAGGCCAAATTGCTGTACAGGTAGCAGCAGACAAATCCATGGTTGATGGTATCAAGGGCTACTGAGAGATCTAAAAGCACCAACAGGGACATATACCTCTTGTCTGAGATAGCAGTCTCAACGCTGTATCCTGCTCTGAAGCCAGTTTGAAATGGGTCAAGGAATTGTGCGTCATCCAAGACTGTCTGGAATTGGAGGGACTTTGCCCTTTCACCTTGTCCAAAAAAAGAAGGTTAGACACCAGGAATGTGGCGCAGCTGGCTGGGTGTCAGCTGCATAAGATCTTTACTGACCAGAAGGTCATGAGTTCGAGGCCTGCCCGGGTTGAGGTGGGCTCTTGACCTATTGTGTAGCTTGTTGTTGACCTTTGCAACCCGAAAGACAGTTGCATCTGTCAAGTAGGAAATTAAGATACCACTTAGTGGGGAGGCTAAATTTAACTGATTTACGAGGCCATAAAAAGATCTCCAGGAAGCACACTGAGGAATGAAGGAGTGCGGCAACTCCCCCCGATGGCCAGATGTTAAATTGCCTCTGTCTGTATTGTGTGTTTGTGTGTCTAAAGGTAATGTGTACATTGTAATCCGCCCTGAGTCCCCTGAGGGGTGAGAAGGGCAGAATAGAAATGAAGTAATAAATAAATAAATAAATAATAGACACTGGTCTGTAGTTATTAAGATCCAGAGGGTCCAGGTAGGGCTTTTTCAGCAGTGGTCTAGCTACTGCTTCTTTTAAACAGGGTGGAAAATTCCCTTCCCTAAGAGATGCATTGTTAATTTATTGTCTTTGAAATCTAATTGTATCTCTTCCCTGGACAATCAGCCAAGAGGGATCAAGAAAGCAAATTACCCTCCTTACTTGTCCTAGCAGCTTGTCCACATCAACTACATCACTAACTGAATCTGATCCAGTGTAATCCCACTCACAGAGTGGCTGGACACCTCGTTGTTGACTTCTTCTTCAATGACAACATCTAAGTCAGCTCTTTTGTCAGAGATTTTATCTGCGAAATAACTTTTATATAATTTTTGTACCATATTTCTATGATTTTAAATATTAAATGCTCTTAATAATATGTAAACTCTATTGAGCCCCATTACTGGGGGAAAGGCAAGATATACATGATTAATTTTTATGGTGGTTTTTCCTGAAAGCCAAATTGCTTCTTTTTTGTGGTGCAGGGATTTATCCCTGTTTTTTTTTTGTTATTTCTTCCTCTGATATTAAATTTATTGTTAAAGAAGTAAAACCCAGGAACACATCTGCTACATGAACAGAGATATGTGTGTGTCTCCAAGTTGCTTGTTTTCATAGGCAAGGAATACTCAAAGGTGTTTAGCACTGCCTTCCTCTGAAATATAGCCTGAGGTATACCTGCATTTTGGTTTTGAAAATGATAGATAAATCAATTGCTTCTGGCTTGTTCCTGTAAGAACTAAGGAAGAAAAAAGGATGCTTTCCTGATAAGCAAGTTTTGTTTGCATTATAAATCATTTTATATGTGAAAAGGGTATCTGTATCTGTATACTTCTATATATCTGATAACGTCCTATATCCTATATTTGATAATACAGACAATATGCATTAAATGTGAACACTGACCAATTAAACTCTTTAACCTGGTGACAATTAATCATCTGCATTTGACCACACTCTGGCCTTGCTTTTAAATATGTGATAAAAGCAGACACATTTAAAACCATTCTTTTTCATGTTCTAATCTGGTCATTTCCTGTAAGGCTCTAAGGCATGGAAATGGATTAAGAAACCTTGCTAAATCTGAACGGCTAAATAGTGCAAATCTAAAGTCTTGCAAGATCTCCTATCAAGTGAGTGTTGAGTGGTTTCTGGACAGTATGGCCTCGTAGCAACATTCTATCCTGAGGTTCCGACTTCGTCTGTGGCTGGCATCTTCGGAGGATCTGACGGTCAGGGGCGGATCATAGTGAAGGCAAAGTAAGCGGCCGCCTCAGGGCACCATGTGGCCAAGGGTGCATCCGGCCGCGGCCGTCAGGTTCGGCGCATCATGCTGCGCCATTGCTGCAGGTGGGCGGGCCCGGCTGCAAAATGTTCCCTGTCCTTTTCATCCTCTTGGGAGTGCGTTTCGCTACTCCCTCCACCAGAAGCACTCGGTCTCAATAGCGCATGTGCGAAACTGTCCGATCTCATAGAGGAAGCTGGAAGCTGTCTAGTGAACACACACTAAAGGGCAGTTTACAGTTGGCTGCTGTCTGCCTGCCTGACCTTCCCTTGCTCTGATGTAGCGTGTTTGGCAGAAATGGTTGAGACACTCTGCAGATGTTCTGGATTCTTCCCTTCAGTCCAGCATCTATGAGAATAGGTTGCCATAGCCCAGCCTTGTCAGAAGCAGATGCAGAAAATCCTTCCAGGTTTCCAGATTCTGCTTGGGAGGGACTCCTGGAACCACATAGCAATGATATGATCTAAGCTGACAAAGAACAGGCATGTTTTCTTAGGTATCGACATAGCTGCACTTCAGGAGTCAACATTGACACTGAAATACAATACCGCCTGAGTTTTGCGAGTGCAGCTTTTTTCTAAATGAAGCAGAGAGTGTTTGAGGACCGGGACATCTGTAGGGATACCAAGGTGCTTATTTATAAAGCTATTGTCCTCCCAACCCTGCTATACGCCTGCGAGACATGGACTGTCTACAGACATCACATGCAACTCCTGGAACGATTCCATCAGTACTGCCTCCAGAGAATCCTGCAAATCTCTTGGGAAGACAAGTGGACAAATGTCAGTGTGCTGGAAGAAACAAAGACCACCAGCATTGAAGCAATGGTCCTCCACCATCAACTCCGCTGGACCGGCCACATTGTCCGGATGCCAGACCACCGTCTTCCAAAGCAGTTGCTCTACTCCGAACTCAAGAATGGAAAATGGAATGTTGGTGGGCAGGAAAAGAGATTTAAATATGGGCTCAAAGCCAACCTTAAAAACTCTGGCATAGACACTGAGAACTGGGGAGCCCTGGCCCTTGAGCGCTCCAGCTGGAGGTCAGCTGTGACCAGCAGTGCTGTAGAATTTGAAGAGGCATGAATTGAGGGCAAAAGAGAGAAATGTGCCAAGAGGAAGAGGCGTCAAGCCAACCCCGATCGAGAGCACCTTCTACCTGGAAACCAATGCCCTCATTGCAGGAAAAGATGCAGATCAAGAATGGTGCTCACCTACAAACCCACCAATACACTGATCTTGGAGGACTATCCTACTTGGACAATGAGGGATCGCCTAAGTATGTAAAGTACTTATACTCCACTTGCTTTACCACCATCAGATCCTCTGAAGATGCCAGCCACAGATACAGGTGAAACGTCAGGAAATAATGCTGCTAGAACATGGCTATACAGCCCAGAAACTACACAACATTCCTGTAATTCTGGCTGTTAAAGCCTTCAACAAAACACATCTCCTATAAATATTTTTCATATAAAAGTCCTGAGACAGTTTGAAGTGACAAAAATTCTGGGGAACGTCTTTTGTTGGCAATAATTTTGTGCATACCGTTAGGAAAGTAAAATCATCCATTTCTTCTGCTTCCTTGATAATTGTCTGTAGGGACTCCTTTGCTGTATCAATATATTCTTGAAAATTAACCATCTTTTCATAGAGATACTCCATTTTTGTCTTCTTGATATCTTCAAAGCTCTGTGCCGTTCTGTCATGGTGCCCTACCACTGTCTTTACAATGTTTTCATTTTGCTCTTCCAAAAGTTGCTCCTTTTCTTTACAGTTTTCCTAGGAAAAGTGGGGAAAACAGTATTCAGAAATAAAAAGTGCAGCGGTGGAACATTAGAATACTTGCTAGAAGTTGAAATAGCAAGTGTAATCCTCGACAGTCTCAGAAACCAACTATGGAAACGAATCAGACCTGCAACCAAGGGTAGAAAATCATGATCAATGACTAGGGATGATGGAAGCTGCAATGCTGCCTACCTCTGATTGAGACTATGGAAAGATGCAATCAAAATGTTATGTGGATTCAGGTGTTCCTCACCCAAAATTCCATCAAGACCAGCCTTAGTTTATGATGTGCTGATGAACGTTATACCCAAACACATCTGAAGAAGAGTGGACCAAATAAGGATTGAGTGGACAAAGCAAAGCTGACTCTGTGTAAGATAGTTTCATATGTTCAAATACTAAGGTCTCATCAATTTCAAGATTCTCAAAGTCAAGGAACTATGCAATTTGAAGGACAAATGCTGTTTTGAAAACTTATGTGAAAGTGACTTAGACAGTGTGTTAAAGACAATTTTCTTGCCAGTCAGTAATTAATGTGCAGAGATGAAGGCACAGACTCCTATGTCTCCTTAGAAGCCAACTGAGGATATTGTTAAAAGCCAACTGAGGATATTGTTACAGACATTGTATAACTGGCTTTAAAAAGGGTCACAGCCTTCAAATCTTGACTAGCTTTTTATGAGTTTAATTCTCCCTTTAGTAACAGATGCAAAACAGCATTACACAACATTATAATCAGTTGTTCATTTGTGGTAACATGCCATTCGAAGTTATCTCTTGTGCAGAAAGTAGTCTGTCACTATTATAGTGGGCCCCCTATTTCCGCTTTGGATCCACGAATTGAAAATTTAAAAATTCAATTTTTTAAAAAAAAATCTGAAAAATGTAGTTTTTCAAAAGAAAAAAAATGATCTGAAAACAGTATGGGGCAAGTCTTCTATTCTCCTACCACACAAGAGGACTGTGGCAGAAGCTATTATGTAGCGCTCCCTTTTTGAGCGCGAAGAAGCCAGAGAGTTGGACCCAGGGAGAGAGTGAGAGGGTGAAAGTGATGGACCTGGTTGTAGGGGAGGGAAATCTGAGTCTGCAACAGTTATCTTCAGGCTTGCATAAGGGGGTGGTAGAAGGGATCAGATAGCACTTCATCTTTATATGTGCATGGTCCTGGAACCAATTCCCTGCAGATATGAAGGTCCTACTATATTACAATGGGGTGTGTGTATGTATAATTCGTGACCACATTTCCTTCTACGAATCTACATGATTCCTTCAATCTTCTGGAGAGGCCCTTCTCCCGCCCCCATCGCAAGCGTGACTTGTGGGGACGAGGGAGAGGGCCTTCTCTGTGGTGGCCCCTCGGCTCTGGAACTTGCTCCCTGGAGAAATTAGGCAAGCCCCCACCCTGGCAGTCTTCAGGAAGAGCCTAAAAACCTGGCTGTTCCGATGTGCCTTCAATGAATGAACAACAATCCCTGACCTTGACCAAACTCTGCATAAAATGCCCTCGGACGCACTTTATCTCACCCTCTAGTGCAATTAAACCCTATTGTTTCATCCCACCCGAACCTCCTTCCAGATACAATACACTGCTCATCTCACCTAGAGTTTTTAAACCTTTTAATCTTTGCAATTGGCCTGCCCATTGTGTTCAATTATTGTGATTTTATATTGCATTGTGTGTTTACTTTGTATTTTTGTATTATTATTTTCATTATTTTATTGATGTATTGTTTATGTTGTATATTCGCTTTGTTGTAATTGTTGGCCCTGGCCTCATGCAAGCCCCCATGAGTCCCCCTGGGGAGATGGTGGCAGGGTATAAATAAAGTTATTATTATTATTATTAATTTCAATTTTTTTCTTAGGCAAGGAACACTCAGAGGTGTTTCACTCAAAGGTGGTTATGCCAGTTTCTTCCCCTAAAATATAGTCTACAGCACCTGGTATTCATAGGCAGTCTCTCATCCATTTATTGGCGGTCTCCCATAGCTTCTAAAATCAAGATCTGGTACCTTTAGGGTATTTGCGAAGTATGAATCTGTAAAAGACAAATTCTGGAAAGAGTTGAAGGCATGCAAAGATCTCAAAACACTTACCTCGATGGAATTGAACAGAGCTTCTATCTCACTGACAAATCCTTCAATCTTCAAAGATCTCTCTTGTAAAACATCTAGGTATCTGTCCAGTTGACCCTGAAATAAGTTTTCACAGGCATCAAAATAATGTGAAAAGATAGAACAAAAGGTTTTATTTCAATTTGTTAAAAAACACCCCTCTCAAGCTATAGTTTTAATCATGTACACATATAATTAGAATCAAGCCACTGATATGTTTGTCAGTCATGTCTTGAAATCATGCCTATGTCCAATGTCAAAGTAGAATCAGGGCTGAAAGAATGGGACCTTTTTTTTAGTAGTGACAACAACATCATCCTGACACTCCTCTTTTTTTCCTGTGAGCTAATTGTTAACTGCATCAGGAACTGTACACAGCTGTGGGGCTTTTGTGAATGTATCTACATAAAAGGTAGGTAGCCTAGAAAGCCCAGGAGCTAAACTCACCTTGTTTTGCAATTTCCAGGTCCCAACAGGCCATACTATATGTCCAATTTTAAATGTTCCAAGAGTGCATTGCCTTAACTCTTGAGACACAGAGGAACTCTCCAGCAAGTCTCTGTTCTTGGTCAGGTGTATACATTCAATTACTAAAGCTACTTTCTGAAGCCTGCTGACCATTAGCCCCTCCTTTTCCACATGGAAACCAATAATACTGCAAGGTATAGCCTTCAGGATATCACAAGCAACTACAAGGCAAAAGGCACTGATAACAAGATATATCACAACATTCGCCAATACCCAACAATCCACATGCATACACAGTACTGGGAACAGGTCAAATTTTGTTTTCATTTCATTTGTAGCTTCAATGGATACCTCTTTGGAAGGTGCCCTGTCCTTCAGAAAATATGTGGAAGGGAAAGGAGTTGGGCAGATCCTGCTGTTACATAAAAATATTTGGATTCCAGGGCATTGTGTTGAATCAACTAAAATGTTATCATTGTCTTATGAGTTAAAGTAACACTGCTTTTCCTTCTCTGCAGGACCTGTTTCTTAAAACTAGCATGGAGGCTTATTTTCGTCAACAAATGGAACACAACACACAACAATTAAAAGCCCTCTTTGACCTTCCTTTGGAATATTGCAGTTTGTGTTTCATAGATGCCCATAATATTAATCAGATTTCTCTGCATCACTGTTAGGAAGGGTAAAGTAAGACTGGAAATTAGCATCAGTGACTTTTGTAAAATTATAAAATGTATATACCAATTTATATATTTTTATAATCTTATAAATTATATACCAATTGAGTATATAATTTATAAATGTAAATGTATATACCAGTTGGGGCTCCCTGGTGGCACAGCGGGTTAAACCACTGAGCTGCTGAACTTGCTGACCGAAAGGTTGTCGGTTCAAATCCGGGGAGCAAGGTGAGCACCTGCTGTTAGGCCCAGCTTCTGCCAACCTAGCAGTTGGAAAACATGCAAATGTGCGTAGATCAATAGGTACTGCTTCTGCAGGAAGGTAATGGTGCTCCATGCAGTTATGCTGGTCACATGACCTTGAAGGTATCTACAAACAACACCGACTCTTTGGCTTAGAAATGGAGATGAGCACCACCCGCCAGAGTCGGACATAACTAGACTTAATGTCAGAGAAAACCTTAATATTTATATACCAAGGGTCGTCTTCCCTTCCTTCCTTCCTTCTTCTCCTTCCTTGCTTCTACTATCCTTGGCTTCCTTCTTGCCTTTGAGCAAGAAGATAAATGCACAGCCATTCTGTGCTTTGAATGTAGCTGTGTGTGTTTATAGAGCTATATTCTTTTTTTAAAAAGTAGTGCTTATTAGGGACTTATCGGGCTTAGCACACTGCAATTCTGAGAAATGCTGAAATGGAGAGTACTCTGTTTTCGGAGCTCCTCTTTTAAAAACACAACATATGCATAGTAGAAACCAGACACATGAGACATAAGGGTGAAAGCAGTCTTTGCCTGGTAGAGAAATACTCACGGAAGCAGCTCAGAGCTAGATTCCATTTTTGGCTCCTTCTTCAAGTCACAGAGCCAAGGGGTGATGTCAGGGGATATGCTCAAGTCCTTTGACTTTCAAGAAACCAGTCTAGGGATGCAGCCACAACATGTGACTTTTGGTATTCTTAGTAACTGCTTAGCATTTGCTGTTGTAGTATGGAATCTCAATATGCTGAGTAGGGATCAAGCACGATTAAAAAATCAATAGGAACTTTTGCAATGGATATCAATTAATTTTGCCCTTGAATGATATAACAGGGCATGTTCACTAGAATTATAAGTCATGGAAGGGCATGTTAGGAATCTGACGCAATGCAGAAGTAGGAGCAAAATTTGGGAAAGTGTAGAGTTTGGAAAGATAACCTTTATTGGGGAATGCACCTCTTAGAATCACCCAGCCAGGAAAGCCTTTGGCCATGCAAGATGAGGGACTTGGAGAGCTCAAATCAAAATAAACTTTTTTATTTACTCAACAGAGGAGCCATCAATTCAAATTTCATCTCAGTCTTAACAGCATTAAGACACCATGCAATGGATAAGAACCCAGAGTCCTTGATATATTCCACTTTTGTAAGCTGCCCTGAGCCTCATGCTGGAGAAGAAATAGGATATAAATAAAATAAAATAAAAATAAATAAATAAATAAAGCCATGATGTATAAGGCTGATCTGGGCACCCTTCCACTGCCTTAACAGAAATGCAGAGTTATTAATATTATGTGGCTTACAAAGTTATGCGGTTGTTACAGAGATAGTGAATGCAAAGAACTTTGAACGCTCTGTAATGTTACAAAAAGGTGTGTGTGTGTGTGTGTGTGTGTAAGTAAATATTCCTTTCTGATTTAAATGGCACGGCCCCATATAAGCCGCTCCGAGTCCCCTTTGGGGAGAGGGAAGCGGCTTATAAATAAAGTTTATTATTATTATTATTAAATGCATAAAGGAATAATTTTGATATCTGAAGGCACAGGCAACACTAGTGACACAGAAAGCCTTGTTAATGGACATAGGTTGACTTCAACCTATGATGATCTACAAGTCATGCTATCATCAACAACCTTATACTATCCTCCCCCCCCCCCACCCCACCCGGCCAAGTTTTACAAATCCTTGTGTTTTGCACTGTTTATTTTTATATGCCTTCAAGTTGTTTCCAATGTATGATAAACCAAAAGTTTTCTTGGCATCCTCTGAGGCTGATAGAGTTTGACTTGCTTGAAGTTACCCAATGAGTATCTATAGCTGAGCAAAGATTCCAACCCTGCTCTCCAGAATTGTAGTCTAATACTCAAACTATTATACTATTATGCTGGCTCTCAAAACTTTATTACTTTCTTAACATTTTATGCTCTTCTGCTGTGATGCTTTACTTTGCTATTCTTAAAAAAACTCTTTTTTAAAAGGGTTACATCCAAAGGTTCCAGTATGCCAATCAAAGGAAAATTCCTTGGGACTAAAGGGAATCTTAGGCCAGATCTACATTGCCATACAATGCAGTTTCAGAATGTACCGTAGATCAACTGCATTGACTTGGATTATATGATTCTACACTGTTAATCTGCATTCTGAAACTGTATTATATGGCAGTATAGATGCAGCCTTTGAAGAAGGAAAATTAGTTTTTCCTCTATATGAAGGAAATTTGTGGGTGAAACTCAATGAAATGACATAAACTATTTGTGGATGTGCTCCCATGAATTTCATACAGTTTTCTTGGTCAAGGAATACTTAGACATGGTTTTGCCAGTTCCATCCTTTGAAATGCAGCCTACAGCACCTGGGATTTATTGGCAGGCTGCTTAGATTCAAAGACTGTACAAGATCTGATGTCATTAGAGTATTTAGGTTGTTTACACTTCGAGAAAAGCAGACTCCTAGAGAACCCATAGTATAGTTCTTTGGATACTGGTATGGCTTTAAAAGAAAACTCAAGAGAAAAACCAGATAAAGAATGTGCATATAATAATTATGTATACTGGTAGGCTGAAGAAAATTGTTTCCAAAAGTGCCAGAAAGGAATCAAAGTTGTTGGGGGGTTTTTAAAAACAAAAATAAATACATTGATTTCAAAATTACAAACTGGGCATCAAAATAGATACAATACAGATCTGTCGTTGGTTCTCCAGACTCTCTTACAACCATAGGTATGTTATAGTTTTGATCAGATCACTGGTACTGGTGGTAGATACCTATAATTTACAGTCCCCAAAAGAGAACTGAACCTCAAGGTGCTGAAAAAATCTCAAAACACTCCAGTTACCATTACATTTAATACATGTCAGGGAGTCTCTCTCAAAAGTAGCTGAGAGTTCATTGACACAGTAGAAATAATGCAGTTTGACACCATGCTAATGGCTATGGCTCAATGTTAAGGAATGATAGGAATGATTGTAGTTTTGCAAGGTATTTGGTGTTCTCTGCCAAATAGTGCTGGTGTCTTACTAAACTACAACTCCCAAGATCCCATAGAATTAAGCCATGATAGTTAATGTGGTGTCAGCCTACCTTGATTTTACAATGTAGATGCACCCTGACTAAATTCAGCACAACACAAGCTGCCATTGTTAAGATACTAACAATTATTTTCTCTTTTGACCCTATGTTATATAATACATATTTCACTGAGTCTTCCTTAATTTAGCATGAGTATCAAGGATAACACTGGACAGTAAGTTTGGAATGTGATTTGCTTACCTTTACTACAGTCACAGCTGTATCCAAGTCTGTCATGTCATGTTCCTTATGCTGCCCAGAAAGCTTGTCATCAGCTGAGATGGGACATTTACACTGGTGGCAATAGGTATCAAACTGTGCCTCGTCTATTTCTTTCTGTAGGATCTCAATCTCTGGAGCATTTCTTGGTAGCCCATCAGGATCCATCAACTCAAACTCATCTTCGTCAGCATATGTGCTTATCTCTCCTTCATTCACAAATTCATATGTATTACTAATGCGGTCCAATGTTTTCTTATCATCAAACAGCAGCTCCTCACAAGCCACTTCTGAAGATGTTTCCTCCTGAAAAACATCATCTTGGGTGACCATTTCGTAATCCATGAGCTCAGCTAAATCTTCTTCAATGTCACTATACTCTTCCTCTTTTATTGAGTACAATGGGTAGGTGTCAAAATCATGTGACAAAAGAGAATAATCCATTTCACCAAATGATTTCTCAGCTTTTGCTTCTGTTGCTAGTAGGTTTGCTATTTCTGTGTCATCCTCATATAGATCATCGTTTATACTTTCCTCAAATGCTTGCCTCTCAGTATCCCAGTCTGAAAGATGTTCATGCTCTAAAACAATTGTGTCCTGTGACACAGGCTCAAGGGCTGACATTAAGTTGTCTTCTGGTTGTTCTCCCTCAAATTGCCAGGGGGTGTTAATATTGCAGAATGCTTCAAGAGACTGTTGGCTTATTTCAACAGGTTCTTTGAGGTTACCATTATCTGTCTGTTGAATTGGTTTTTCAATTGGTTGTTGATTTTGGCCAACTGCAAAGCAAGTGTCTGTTGGTTCATGTTGTGCAGTTGCTTCATTTTGATAGACAGTTGCCGCATAATCAAGTATTGGACTCGACTCCTCATCACTTGTTTCCTCTGGTAGCATCTCACCTCTTTCTTCAGGTATGGATTCCTCTTTTTGACTGTCCTCATCCTCATTGCTTGCACCTGACCCATACAGTCTACTTCCAAAAGGAATTGCATGTGTTGGGTGGCAAATGCCAACTTTTATGTTGCTCATAATCTCAGCTGGCCCCTTTGTCACTTTGTCAATCAGATTCTCCACCATTTCTCTTGGTGCTACAACCACCGTTTGGTCATATGGTTCAGACTCATTTTGTTCTTTGATTATTTCATGTGTGTTCGCTAAGATGCCTGATTGATTTACAGCTGGTTCATTAATAGGCTGTTCTTTCAGAACTTCTTTCTTCTGGAATTCTTCCAAATTATTTGGAATATAGTCTTTGGGAATGTCCTTTTCCAAAAATATTTCAGTCCCATCATATGGAGCATGAGTTGTTGCAGGAAAAGACACACCAGTGCTCCCAATTTCTTCACTGGCTGAACACATACTATCTTTTTTAGACGCTCCCATTACTTCTTCATGGAGGTCTCTAAATAAAAATGCCTGAGCAAGTGGCTCAGGGCTGGCTGCAGAGACAGGCAAGGAAGTCAATGGGGACTGAGATGATATGTCTTTTTCCGAATTAAATAAGGGAACACCAGCTTCAAC
Source organism: Anolis apletophallus (assembly GCA_030556195.1). Taxonomy (NCBI): domain Eukaryota; kingdom Metazoa; phylum Chordata; class Lepidosauria; order Squamata; family Anolidae; genus Anolis; species Anolis apletophallus. The sequence goes on from JARBWK010000006.1 coordinate 43,138,695, forward strand.
TAAGTCCAGCCCACCCTCTAGGACCTTCTCAGTGTCCATAACAGCATCGAGTTCTTTATTTTCACCTGATAATTTTAAGGTGCTTTCATTGGTGGCCATTATGTTTCCTTTCTTTTCTGTTCCACAAGATACGTCATCCAAATTCCTTTCTAATAAATAAACATTTGAAGCCTTTTCTGAGCTTTCAGCTAGAGATCTAGCGTCCTCCAATGTTTTCTTTGTAACATCAGATGGCCTCTGAGCTTTCTTAATAGACTTCTCTTTTCCAGTCTGGCTGAAGGATGTATCATTAATCAAGTTATCAACATGTTCCATGTCAATATTTTTAAAAATATCTTCTTGCTTGCTTTCTGGAAGAATGGAAATTTCTTCTTTGGCTTTGGTATTTTCCTTGACACACTTTTGTTCAACACGTTCTTTTGATTCATTTCCCCTATTTTCATGCTTGCCTGCTTTTAAGGCTTCTCCATTTATTGAAGGTTCATGGTCAACTGCTTTATTTTCAGAATTGTTCCATGGTTTAGTTTTCAGTGAAGAAACTGTTTCAGAACTCTCTAATACACGGGGATCTTCTTTATCACTCAAAGCATGAATATTCGCTACCTCATAACTTTCAAAAATATCAAAAGTGTCTTTTCCTTGATCAAGTTTAGGAGCAATAATAGATTCTTCTCTCACTTTCCTATGATCTTTTGATTCCTTTGTTTCTTCTAAGTAATTTTCAGGCTCCTTCAAGGTTCCCTCTGAAATATTTTTAGATTCTCTCAACATTCCTTCAGAATTGAAGAAACACTTTTCTTCTGCTGCTTTTGAAATGTCTTCTGCGCTAATTCCTATACCTTTGCTGACAGTTGAGTCTGTTGGTAGTTCTGAGCTTACGGTTGAGCGTGGCTTGTGTACATTAGTGTCATCCATGGCTTCTGATATAGCAACACTGGAAATCTCATTTGGAATGAAATTGGGATATGTCTGAATATCAGAATTATCTTCCACTTTTTCTTGAAAGCAGCTTCTACTGGCAACGTTGTCTTGAGGCTTTTCAGAAAGGAACTGTGATTCAAACTGTATTGCAGAAGACTCAGATTCTCTTTTAGCAGTTATATTTGTGTCAGGAAGAGCAACCGCCTTTCCTGATTTTCCACTTAACAAGCCAGCTTCCTCAGAAGGAGGTATAATGTCTAGGTTCTCTTTGTCTGTAGTCTGAGGGAAAGATGTATGTACTGCATTTGCCTCAGACAAGAGGAATGCAGCAAGAGACAAGGGCTCTTCCGGCATCCCATTTACTTCCTCAGTAGGATAAGCCCCGATTCCTTTCTGTTTATCTTCATCATTTAGATCCAGGGCAACAGACTGACTCAATGCAGGTGACACCGGGGGAGCTAATGATTGTGAACTGATTTCCTGCTCCTCTAATGTTATCCTTTCCTGGTTTTCTCTCTCATGATACCACAATTCCTGGTGTATGGGCGCTGATGGTTCCACAGAAGGTAAAGACGGAGGGGTCTCTTGTTTCTTGACCTTTTTGATGGAATTAATTAAGGACAAATCTTCTAGCTCTGATGCCACAGGAGGGTATGTCTTGATTTCTTGGTTGCTCATTTCTGATTGTTCAGTAAGAAACAAATGAGGTTGAGCATCTTGTACATCTGGTTTTCCAGCAGCTATTTGCTTTGACTTATTCAAGAGTGAAGCCAGATGACCCTTTTTCTGTCTTTCAGCAACAGCATATGATAATTCGGGAGGAAGCATTTCATTTTCCTTTTTGGAAACCACATCTTCTATAATGGAACTTGGCAGCTCTAGCTCAGTCTCTGGGGTTGTGACAGAATTGGGTATCTCATCCCTTGATTCACCACGGGGGAAAGTACTCAAGGGTTGTGTTTCTTCTGGAACCATTTGCTGAGCCTCGGAAAACTGATGGAACTCATTTTTTCCTTCCTTGTTCTTAAGGTCTCGTGAAATAAAGTGTGATTGCTCTGTGAACGAAGCTAAACTTCCAATGTCCTTTGTGGGAATTTCTTGATCCTTCCTTTGATCAGAAACCAATTGTGGAATTATTGGAGATACTTTAGGAGCTTTATTCAAAATATCACATGGGTAGTTTTGACTTCCCAGAGTTTCTGGACCAGCACTGGAAGGTTCCAATTTTGACACTGGAGTTTTGAGTGAATTAAGTTCAGGGTCTTTACTCTCTTTCTCTAATGAAACAGGCCATTCTTCTTCCAGTCCTGGAATCACAGATCTGTGTGACTGAAGGTCTTCCCTTATGCCTGGAGATGGGAAGGACAAATTTAAATGTTTTCCTGATCCAGGTTCAGGAAACTCTGCTTCTAATTCTCCTTCTGACTCTGATCCTGAATAATCTGCTTCTACCTTTGCTGCTTCAATCTGAATAGCTTGTTTTACGGTATGTTTTGATTCTGGTTCTGCTTTGTCATATTTCTCTTCTTCAGCCTTATTGTATGGTATATTCAGAGCTGTTGCATCTGTTGTAACACACCAATCTTCTTGTGTTTCCATTAAATAAGCTGACTGAGATAAATCTTGTGCAGTTACAGGCAAATGAGTTGGGGTATCATTTATTTCTGCTTTCTCAATTGGCTGAAATAGATCCGATTCCTTTGTCAAAACTGTATGTGATAACTGCTGAATAGTTTTCTCAGCTTCATCCTGTGGTTTTTCTTGATTTTCCAATGCAGAAACAGCCTGTTCTGAGCCTGGATGCAATGACTCCGTGATGGGTTTGTCAGGGCAGATATCTTTCTTATCCCATTCATAAGCAAGAGACAGTGGAATTGTTTCAACCAACTGGGGTAATACAGAAGAGTTCTGTTCCATACTCAGTTTTCTTGATTCAGATTTGACCAAATGATCCAACTGAGATGGTATTGGTGCAGGTAAATGAAGCTGTTCTTCTTGCTCACCTTTGCTGATGGTGGGATGGGATTCAGATTTATCCACCAAAGATGGCTCTTTATTTATACCTGGATGAAACTGGTCTTTTAACTTTTCTTCTTCTTGGGATGGAACAAATGATTCACTCAAAGGTTCTCTAGACAGAGGTGAAATGAGCTGAGTTGCTTTCTTGTCTATGACAACATCTGACTCTCTTGAAAGATATGCCATTTCTTCTGTGGGAGATACAGGCTGAATCTCTGCTTTTGCAACTTCAGCATTTTGGACAGCTAACAGGGGTTGTGATGATGCTTCTGGCCCCTCAGCAACTGCCTCAGGGGCCGATGGCAGATTGTTTTGCTTCTGCCATTGATCAGGTGGGCATGGCAAAACAGAGTCTAGCTGTTCCAGCAGTGGTCTTGCAATTACTAGTGGAGATGTTAGAGATTCCTGTTTTTCTTCATTCTCAGTGAGATGAGATGAAATACATGGCAGTTGCTCAGATGAGCTGAATGCTTCCACTGGGGAGCCCGGATGTATTTCCTTACCTCTGATGTGTGACAGCTCTAAGGGTTCTGATTCCTGTGGTGCCTTTATAGGTTCAGAGATAGTGGGAAGCTCATTTTCCGATTGTGCTACTGTTGCAGAGAGCTGGTGAGTTTCTTCTCTGTGTGCATCAGGAGTAGGGAGTAATAACTCTGAAGCCTCCAGCAGTGCAGGCTGCTTCTCTGCATTGCCTTTTGACAGTGACATGTCTGGATGTTCTGGCTCCAGCGATATGGCCACAGATATTTGTGCTGGAGCAGCTTGTTCTGTCAAATCTAATCCCAAATGCTGTTCTTCTTTTTGCTCTGTTTTGTCATCAGGAAAATACAAGGGCTGTGGAAGACCAGAGTGCTTTTCTACAGTTTTATTCCTGGATTCCTCCTGCATTTCTCTTCCGCTTGTTGTAGGAACTAAATCAGGAACTACAGTTTCAGTTTCACCAGCATCAGATTCTTTTGCCGAATGTAGCGAGTCCGGGGGTTTTGAATCTGGTTGTAAAAGCATGGCCAGTTGCTGCTGCGCCTCTTCTGTTTTTGAATAGCCCATCTCCAACTCTTCTTTTTTGGCTCTTCTAATAGAAGGTAGTAATTCTGCCAACTCAGGCACAGACCCTGAAGTTTCAGGTGCGTAAAGAGGAATGTCTTGTTTCCCTGCATCTTTAGTGGGATGTGACAAGGCTGCATTTTTGACCTCCATTTGTGTAGGAATGGTGAGTTCAACATCTTGCTTTCCAACATCAGGTGAAACTGGTTGTTCATGTTTAGGCTGTATGTTTCCAATACTACTTGGATATGGTGTAACCTTAATTGCTGGTTCAGATGGTATGGTTGCAATTGAATCTGACTGATTGTTTGCACCATTTTCAGGATAAGAAAGGGATTCCGTAGGAATAATGGGGTGGAGCTGAGCTACTTCTTGCTCTAGCAAAGGCTTCGATTCTTCTGCTGTTTCAGAAACCCTTGTGGTCAATGGTGAATGATCCTGTATTTTCCGTTCCTTTATTTCAACAAGATGGTTGGATAATTTCTCTGTAGTGATTGTTGGAGTCCCAGGAGGTAGAGTTGGCTTTGATCTTTTCTCGGTTTTCTCCTGCCAATCTGATGAAGCAAGGCTTGCTTGTTCTGGGATTGAGGTTTGCTTTACAGGTGACTGTATTTTGGTATCAAGCTTTTTGGCTTGGTTAGATGAGCGCAGTGAAATTTGTGGTGGCTTTTGGGTAGCGTTATTTACTTTTTCAGGCAGAAAAGATCGCCGTGCTCGCTTTTCATCTTTGTTATGCAGAACAGACACACCAGCCTTTGAACTATTGGTCTCCACATGCCTGAGGTTATGAGAAATAATTTCCTTCTTGTTCTTATCTGGAGCATCTCTCTCAACATGCCTTAAAGATACAGAAATGCCTTGTCTAGGGAATATTTTGGGTTGTTCTCTGGGCTTCCTGATTACGCCTGAAGGTGGGGGCACATCTTTTTGGTTTATTCTCCGGAAAATCTTTTTATTTCTCTCTTCCAACACAGCTGTGATCTGCTGAATCCTCGATCTAACTGTTCCCTTAAGAGGCAGCTCTCCCTTTTTCATCAAAGCATTGTCCTTTTCTTCTGGCCCAAAAAGGACCACTTCCTGTGTGATGTGTACCAAATAGTCTTTAATTTTTGAAGGTTGTACTTGTAAAGGCCATGACTGGGGATCAGCAGGATCTAATTCTCTTTCTTGAGTGTTTATATTTATTGATCCTTCAGGAAAGTCACATTTTTTACCATCTGATCCTATTATCCTATTTGGATACATTGGTGCCTGGTCTGGCGAATTGTTTGATCTTTTCTGTGCAGTCTTTCCTTCATCCATCAGACATTTAACTTTCCCCGGAGGACAATCCACATATGAGTTTTCTATACTATAAGCCCCAGATGTAGCACTAGTTTCCGAAGCTTGGGATGTGGAACATCTGCTTGAACTTGTCTCCCATGTCAGTCCACTATCTTCACTTTGATTGGCATCCATAGCATCAGATAACTTGGATTTCACCTCTTCATTCTGGTTAAGCCTTTTTAAACTGCTAAAGAAACAAATATTAAGAAAGTATAACTTTATTTTTCAAGTCATTCATTAAAATATACAAAGGCAATTACTTCCCAATGTTCCAAAATAGTCATTAAAAGGTTCAAACTTTAAAATATTGAAAATATCTCATGTGGTCATATTAAGAGTCAAATTGGGCAATACGTTTATCACTGTATTTTCAGAGTTTTTCCTCCAACAAACACACACAATGACAAAATGTTGTTTGCTATATCTCACAACTTTTCTTCAGCTCCATACTTTGTATTTAGCAGGTTTGGTTTTGTAATTGGTCACTGGAAGGTAATTATGGGTTTAATTTATAAGTATGCAATAGAGCAGAATTTTTCCCTTTATGTCTCACATTTACCCGACCATCTTGAGCTGTCCTATTCTCCTCTGAACTTTCGATTGCCGGACCTATTGGAGTTACCACCATACCTACGCAGGATTCATCCACCACATTGTTTCTATTATGGACTACTATTTGCTCCGCATTGGAACTTGCGACCTACTGGACTAATCCTCATTCGAATTGCTAATTGGCAGTTTCCGTGAGTTCCATTGCTTCCTGGTGTTTTTGGTGTCATTTATGATATATTGTATGATCATTTATATCTTCTGTACCTCCTTTAGAGACACTGTTATATGTTTGATATATTTACATTGGTACTAGATGAATTTTTGATACAGTTCTGTATGTTTATTTGTCAGCCCCTTCGTCGCGTTTAATTTATAAGTGACATATTTCTGACTTGCATGCCTTGGAAGAAATCCTATTGTGAGAGGCAAAACATGTTCCTCTTTTCCCTTCCACAACCAAATTTCTTAAGATCAACCGAGGCAATAGGAAAATATATTCCCATTTTCCCATTAATGTCTAGATCACTTTCAAGGTATCATAGGCATGTGTAGTATTGTGCTAGAATTACATGCAAATCTGAAATCAAGAAAAAGTTTCCTTTCATGGGCCATTGAATCCAACCCCATAACAAAAAGCATTACCCCATAACAAAAAGCAAGCAACCCCCCTGCATTTATCTACACAGGAGCCCCTGGTGGTGCAAGAGGTTAAACCCTTGTGTCTAAAGTTTGGTGGTTCAAATCTGGGGAGCGAGATGAGCTCCTGTCTGTCAGCTCCAGCTTCTCATGCGGAGACATGAGAGAAGCCTCTCACAGGATGGTAAAGCATCTGGGCATCCCCTGGGCAACATCCTTGCAGACGGCCATTTTTCTCACACCAGAAGCAACTTGCAGTTTCTCAAGTTGCTTCTGACACACACAAAAATCTAAATATGTTCAGGATGATAAACAGAAACAGCTAGCTTGATGTAGTGATCTGAGTCCTGGACTTGTTTCTTCTGGTGAATTTGAATCTCTCCATTCCTGATTTTTCCACAGAAGTTTCTCAACCCCAAACTAATCTGTTTTCTACATTTTACCACGGCCCCTATTTGTCACGGCTTCCAGATGTGTTGTACTACAACTTTCAAGATCCACAACCAGTTCAGTAGTGAGTTGTTGTAGATTTTTTGGGCTTATGGCCATGTTCTCTAGACAGTATAAACTGAGCATTCTCAAGAATTCAGGCTTGAACATTTGAGCTCAATGCAGCAAAGGAGACTCACCTTTCCGTTGAAGCAGTACCTATTGATCTACTCACATTTGCATGTTTTAGAACAGATAGGTTGGCAGGAGCTGTGTTAACTGCAGGAGCTCATGCCACTCACCAAATTCAAACTGCTGACTTTTTGGTCAGCAAGTTCAGCAGCTCAGTGGTTTAACCTGTTGCACTAACAAGAGGCCCTATCTCTTCATAGAAGTGTTGAATTTCATAGTCTTAACATGTATATTCTTTGTTTATTAGGGAAATGGCAAACCAGCAGGGGTCGATCATAATCAATGATAGTCTCAAAAAGTTGTGATGGAACAGCCTACTCCACAGTCCATAATCTGTCCCTATTTAGAGCTCAATGTCTATGCTTTGCTTAAAAGCTTGTACTTCATTTAGGCACATACACTTCCAATTAATTGGTCTAGACAAAAGTCTCATGCTTTCTATTCCTTCTAGCTACAGTATCATCCATCCTGACCTACTTCATTATCTTTTTAATCTTAGATTTATCTGGAATCCACAGTGATTCTCCACGGGACTGTTTTTCTTGGGTGTACTCCCATTCATCATGTTTCTTTCAACAGAAGGTGAACCTGGCTCCTTCACACAATGCAGGCAATCAACTACGTCATGCTGCTATCTCAAGATTCCTCCTCAGCTAACAACTTTTTAATCACAGTGCATCAATTTATTTAGGGACTGTGTGTGGGTGTGTTGGAAGGGGAAAACTTATGTTGCTCGGGTGGGGGCAGCAAATTTACAATTTAGAGGGAAATGTGTCTCCTTAGGAAATACATGAAGATCAGGGCCAGTTTCAGACTATTTATATTTATTTATTTATTATTTCAATTTATATACCACCCTTTCCAACAGGCTCAGAGTGGTTTACAACATATAAGCATAACAATCAATAAAATAGCACTAAAACAATAAAACACCAAAACACTCAAACAATAATACTATCAGCACACAGAAGGAAATGGCTAAGAATTAAATGCCTGCCCAAAGAGAGCTGTCTTGCAAGCCTCCTGAAAGGCAGGCAGCTCTTTAATTGATCGAACTTCAGCCGGCAAGGCATTCCACAAGCTCGGCGCCACAACAGAAAAGGCTCTCTGCCTAGTAGATGACAGATGAATGGACTGTGTAGAAGGGACTTTTAACAGGTTTTGGTCCTCCGACTGAAGGGATCTCTGGGGAACATATGGGAATAGACGGTCCCTCAAGTACACCGGCCCCAGACCATACAAGGCCTTAAAGGTCAAAACCAACACTTTGAACAATTAGCAGCCAGTGCAGTTGCTGCAGAGTTGGAGTGATATGGCTCCTGGCCGGCACTCCAGCCAGGAGTCTAGCCACAGCATTCTGCACCAGCTTAAGTTTCCGAATAACTACCAAAGATAGACCAATGTAGAGGGCGTTACAGTAGTCTAGTCTCGAAATGACCATCGCCTGGATCACCATAGCTAGGTCATTCCTGGTTAGGTAGTGCGCCAGCCGCCTAGCCTGTCGCAGATGGAAAAAAGCAGATCTGCTGACAGCGGAGACCTGAGCCTCTATTGTCAGCAGTGGGTCCAATTGGACCCCCAGACTCTTTACTAAGGACGACGAGTGTAATACTTCGCCGTCCAGAGTAGGCAGAGCTCACATCCACCTGGGCGATCCAACCATAGGATCTCCGTTTTCGATGGATTCACTCTCAATCGGCTGGCTCGTAGCCAACCAGTCACAGCTTCAAGGCAAAGCTGGAAATTATCAGGTACAAAGTCCGGCCGGCCATCCATCCTCAGCACCAGCTGGGTGTCATCAGCGTACTGATGACACTCCAGACCAAAGCTCTGCACCAGTTTGGAAAGTGGTCGCATATAGATGTTAAATAAGAAGATGCTTTCTGATAAGCCCTTACTCTCATCAATGCAATGCCTGCAATTCTCAGAATCCCCAACCAGCACGGCAAGTGGTTAGGCAAGCTGAAGGTTTTTGCTGAATAGCAGTGCATTCCTAACATATCCAAACTGTAAACTGCAGGTATTAAATTGTATTTCTACAAAAAACCCAACATATATTAAAATACACAGAACAATGATTAAAATATAGTGGACACAAGACAGAAGTTTAAAATCCATGATTAAAACTAGTTGGGTAGGTCTGCTGGAAGAGATGGGTCTTCAAATGTGTTTTAAATTCTGACAGCTCATTTAGCTTTCGAATATTTTCTGACAGGTCGTTCCAGAGTCTTGGGTGGCCAATGAATAGGTCTAGGTTGTTGTAGGTTTTTCAGGTTGTAGGGCCATGTTTTAGAAGCATTCTCTCGTGACATTTCACCAGAATCTATGGCAGGCATCCTCAGAGGTTGTGAGGTCTGTTGGAAACTAGGAAAATTAGGTTTATATATCTGTGGAAAGTCCAGGGTGGGAGAAAGAACTCTTGTCTGTTGGAGCTAGGTGTGAATGTTTCATTCCTTGATGAGCATTTGATGGCCTGACAGTGTTTAGGTGTGCCTTGTTACTGCCTGAGGAATTTTGTATTTTGTAGTTTGTAGTTGAAATTTGTATTTTGTAGTTTTTAACTGTTAATTTTATATGTTTTTATATGACTGTTTTTATCTTGTGATGTATTGTATATGGGCACTTGTTGCCGCTTGTTCACCACCTCGAACTAGCGGCTGAGAGAGGCAGTATAGAAGCATGGCAAATAAATAAATAAATAAATCCTTTGTTGAGAGGTGATTAGCTGTCCCTGATTGTTTCTTCTCTGGAGTTCCCTTGTGTTTGAGTGTTGCACTTTATTTATTGTTATTGAAAACATTCATATGTAACTCCAACAGACAAGAGTTCTTTTTCCCACCCTGGTCTTTTCACAGATATATAAACCCAACTTTCCAGTTTTCAACAAACCTCATAACCTCTGAGGATGCCTACCATTGTGGTTTTAAAATATATATATATTCTATTTCATTATGTAATATTATATCAGTTGAACAGTGTAGCAGGTGTTACCGACTGGAATTTTGGCTTATCCACAATTCAGAGTCTCTCCAAGAATCTAAGAGGCATTGCCGGGTAGCCTGACACATTCCAAGCGATGTCTCTTTTTGTAATTGTGCTATTGTGATTTTGGCTAGCAGTGTGTTAGTCAGTTATAATGCTGTTAAACTTATGACCTCATGTTTCCTATTTCCATTTATGATCATAGTACCATTTGCCATAATGGTAAATGCCACCTTAAAATTCAGTCAGCAGCACTGAGGGACAGAAATCTCTGACACTAGTGACTAGGGTGCGAAAGGATGATGTGTCAACCCTCTTCCTGTTAGTATGTCATGGTGTGCTGAGGAGTTATGACAAGACACCCGTGGGCTCCCTACTTCTACTTCTCTCAATATAGCTTGCTGGCAGGAGGAGGCTGAACACATCATCTTTCAGTATCCCACACACAGCACCACATATCTCCATCCCTGAGTTTAGGGCCATTTCATTCATAGTCTGTCTGCTTGGAATTGCTCCTAGAGCACCTCACACAACCAGAACTAGAGTTGTGTCCTTTTCCCAGAGATGCTGAGAGCCTCAAATTGTAGGCATTTCAATTGGCTATTGAAATAATTGCTAGTAGAATTACTGTATGTCTTTTTAATGTTTTGCAAATATGTACAGCTTGTTGTAATGTCAACAAGTTGTGATGTGAGAAGCAGAAATGTTAGACTCTGACTCTGGAGACAAGGTTTTAATTTTCCACTTGAACATAGAAACTAGGGGTGGTTGATCCATAAAAAATTGATTCTAAACTCGTGGGGGGGGGGGGATTTCTGTTGCTGGGTCGTTATAGAAATTATTCCGAAAAATTTTAAGTAAATTTCGTAATTGAAACATAATTACTAACGAATTTTCGTTATTATTCCTTATGCCAGCTGGGAGGGAAGAATGAAGGGCAAGTCCTACACTCTTTCCTCCCTCCCCCTCCCCCCCAGCTCAGAAGCATCGGAGGGCTTGCAAAACTGTGTTGTTCAGGCTTGCCTTCGATTGAAGCCATGGATAGTGCAACTGTCTATTATACTGTCGTTGCATTATTTGCAACTTTTATTTCTTGTTCTTGTTGTTTTTATGATGTACCACTGCCTTGCAGTGCATTTTAATATGTATGTGAACCGCCCCGAGCCGGCCGGGAAGGGCAGAATATAAGACTGGAAAAAAATTAAATTTAACACGGGATGGCTCTGAGGTGTGGGGAAAGGAAGTGTGTGTGGATGCAAGGCATACACACACCTTCCTTTCTCCGCCCCCTCAGTGCTATCCTGCGTTATATTTAACATGGGATGGCTTTGAGGTGCGGGGAAAGTGTGGAGGAGAGTCCGCACCTCCTTCCCTGCTTGGGAATAAAGCGGGACAAAGGTTGTCCCTCTTTATTCCCATGCAGGGAAGGAGGTAGGGACTTCCCCCACCCTTCTTTCCCTGCTTGGGAATAAAGCACCCGCCTCAGCTGTCAGCTGGCGAGAGGAGAAAGGATCGTGCTGCTGCCTTCTAGTCTCCTCTCGTGAGTTGAGAACTGAGGGGGGGGGGAAACGAACTAATAACGTGACCTTTACAAAAAATGGTGATCCCGGGCGGGTTCGGTTTTGAAACTTCACTTCCGGGTTGGACGCCAAGGGTCGATATGAAAACATCTTGAAGGCATATGGTAACAACAACTCAGTAGTCGAAATTAATAATGTTATGCCCACCAATGAGCCCTCATATCATAAAACCAATCCCAGGGTCCTTGGCACCAGTAATAATAATAATACACTTTATTTATATTCCACTTATCTCCCCGGAGGGAGTCAGAGCAGATTCCAGTTTTACATATATAAGGTAAACATTCAATGCCTGTTTACACAGTAAACAATGAGATGCAATACACAGACAGAGGTAAAGGCTTTCTCCTTCCATTTCCAGTGTCTAGGGGTGATGCTCAACTCTGGCCATGAGGAGGTGCACTTGTTCCATGTGTCCATGCCGAGGAGCCTGTTGTCGATAAGACTTCTCCAATCTGTTGCTGGCATGTCTGCATGTCTTCATGGGGCGCCCTTTTGCCTCCCCGCCAAGGTAGTACCTATTGATCTACTCACATGACATGCTTTCGATCTGTTACTGTAGGTAGGCGGAAGCTAGGGCTGACAGCCGGGAGCTTACCCCAACTCATCGCTTTGAACTGCTAACCCTCTGGTCAGCAGATTTCTTGCAGCTAGTGCTTTAACCCGCTACGCTACCGCAGCCCCAGTATTAAGCCCTGAAAACCGTTGAGGCCTCAACAGCTGTTTGAGGTTGCCATGTGCTGAATTTAGACAAGAAGGTGGGAATCATGAAGGGCTCCAGTATTTTCATTGGCAAAATTGACTAACACTGCTGGGAGTTGCAGCCCAAAAATACCCCTGATTTAAGGACTGCAATTGGTGGCCTCATAATTCATTCCCAGCGTCTGTAAGGTTGTATCGAAAAATTCATTATTTGTTACTTTCCTAACACATGTATTAATACTGCTCCTTGCTCATTATTGAAAGACTGAAAGGTTACTAGCCCATTATAAACATGCTGAAAAAACTACTGATGAAATACCAAAGGGATTCAACATGGCTAAAATCCCATGAAATGCCCCACACCCCACCCCAGCAATGATGTAGCAGTGATGAGTAAGTGCTACTCATTATATAAAATAATGTGTGGAGCCTGAATGAGTGATCAGAGTTTAGCAGACAGCATGTGGGCTTTGACATTTTAGAACAGATTTTTCTCACTCAACAGAATTATCCCAAGAGTATGAATTCCTGCCCATAAAAGGAAATGTGTTTGGAAGAAGTCCATCATTTACGACTCTCAGTCACACCTGCAGTCCTGCGGAGAAGTTAAACATCATAGGTACCAAAGACTTTGTTGCCTCAGGGACTATTGAAGGAGGAATGTCTTAACAATCCTCAAGAAGGTAAAAGGTCCTCTTACATTTTGAATGTATTCTGTGCTCATTTGCTATTGATTTCCACACTATCTAGCAATAGACAAGGGCTTAAAGCTGCAGGTTTTGCAAAGATGATGGATGGTTCCTGGCAGATGTTGTAAGCAGTAAGATGGGCTCTGGCCAGTGGCAACTGCCTGACCTATCATGGCTGGTGCTACCTGTGATGCCAACCCTAAGTAGAGGACATGAGAAACCAGGGAAGGCAGGCCTGGAATCTGCTAATATCTTATGTAAGGGCAGTCTTAAATTCATCAGCTATCCAACAGAAATAAAGACCTCCATAAGTGTGGAACTCAAATCTATGGTTAGTTTTTCCATGCCAGTGAAAAAAGGTTCTCTCTAGGAATTTGCTATGCCATCCAACTGATTTTATGGTATACTTTATGGAAGTTATCATAGAGTTGTGCTGGAGGACCTAGCAAATTCCTAGAGAGAATACATTTCTTGGAATTTCTAGGACTTCCAATGAAATTCTTATGGTATGCTGGGCCCAAAAGTGAGATAATTTTGTGGTATTTGATCATATTTTTGGTTTGCATAATCACAATTTGGCTAAAAATATATATTCCCAATGGATACAGGACTCTTAATGTATGAGACTCAAATAAATACTGGTGTTGTTGACCTGAAGTGTTTGGGTCTATGCTGTTATGTAAAAATATTTTCATACAGAATGTCTGCTTTACAGAGTTGGGTTTTCATGTGAATGTAAGGCTGTCAAATTTCAGCTAACATGGAAAACTATAAGTAAATATTAATTTAGCTATAAACCTGGTGTTTATTCTTCAATAAGGTTTCAAAGTTTATTTTTCTAAAAACAAGAAAGTAATACAAGCCAAATCTGTAAACAAACATTATTGACTGGGATAATTTGTTATTGTTTGCTGTCAAGGTGGCTTCTTCACATAACTCTGTGAAAGAGAAATCACCAAATGTCCTAGTCATCCATAGCCCTGCTCACGTTATGTGAACTCAGGGCTATGGCTTGTTGACCCAATGCATTTATCTATGATGCAAGCTGGTTAGCCAAGCATTGTTATCTTTTTCAATGAATCCTATTGTTTCATAATGTGTCCAGGGCATGACAGCCTCAACTTAGTCATTTAGGCTTTCTGGAGAGTTCAGATCTGGTCTGCCTCAAGCTTGGTCTGCCTTGATTAACTCTCTGTTTTTAGAGGTCTTTAAACAGAGGCTGGATGGGCAGTTTTCAGGATTGCTTTAGCTGTGTGTATCTGCATGGCAGGGAGTTGGAGCAGATAGATTTTATGGGCATATACAGTACCAGTACCATATTTCAAATGAATGTATTCTGCTCCTGCCAGCTTTCTTCATTGGCCACCTTTCACAACTGTACATAGAAATGGCACACATGATTCTGGCTCTGTGTAATTATTTGAGTAGCTGCCTTCCCTAGTCCTAGGTTGTATAATCTACACGAGCCAAATAAAGCAGATGTACCTTGAAATTGCTCTGGCGAGCCCACATAACATGCTGCTGGTTGTGCAGCAGTTGCACTGCTTCTAGCTATTAATCCAAAAGAAATGAAAAGAGATCCCAGCAGTTTGGAAATATGAATTGCTGGATCGGGTTGGATATGGCCCAATCCAGTGCCCATATGTCCAACAGACACACCTCTGTATTACCAGCCATAAGTAGATCTCTTGCAGAACCTTGTTGGTGTTGTCACGTCTGGTGAGGTCTCTTTGTTTACTTTCTTGCCATTGGGCACTCGGATTACAAAAACACTCGGTTGAGTGTTCCTATTTGGATTATAATTTACCCGTCTTTTGGCAACGCACTCCAGACCCTGGACCCTTGATATATGGACATGAACTTTGATTTATGACATGGACTCCTTAAGAACTTATTGAATTTATTGTTACATTAGAGGAATCGCCTTTACACCACTTGCGGTGTTATTTATGTTGATTGCACACTTTGAATTGCATAACTTTGTCACCGCAGGCTACTTCGGCTTAGGCTATTTGCCATTCTCTTTATAAACTCATTTCACATATACCATTTTTGATATCTATTTGCGTTTGTTCTGCATATCCTCCTTTTGGGGTTGCCACAACAGGACACCCAGGCCATATAATTCAGTTTCATAATATAGTTTAACTGCATTGAATTGCATTATATGGCAGTGCAGACTCGTATAATGTAGTTCAATGCATTTAAACTGCATTATGAAACTGCATGATATGGCAGTGTAGATGGAGCCCAGCCACATGACCAGAAAAGTGATGTCACCAGCAAGTCTCTGCAAAGGAGCTGCTTGTAGCTGGCGACACAGCAGTGGCTCTAATGCATCCTTCAGCCAGCCTGCCATCTTAATGCCTAAAAGGCTTCAAGATCACTCTCAAGCTGCATTGGGGCAGCTCTGGAGCACATTCCTCCAGGTTATTTTGGCCATTTTCCTGATTTCTTGATACAGTCTAGATCAGGCATGTGGGAGTTGAAATCCAAAACACCTGGAGGAAGGCCAAAGTTTGACCATGCCTGGTCTAGATATTTAATTACAACTGAGCTACTTTATATAAAATATCTGACTAGGTTTCTATCACACACTTTAAAGTTATGCTAACCACGTATGCTCATTTTTTAAAATTTTGGAATAAGTATGCTGCATTACACTCATGCATGTTCTTTTCTAACACAAAAGTATAGGAGTATAAGAGCTCTGGGTTAATTAGAAGAAATATTGACCAGGTACAGCAAGAGCAAGAAACGCTCATACTTTTTTAATGCGCTGAAACAGATTGCCAAGACCAACTGCAATCTATCAATGTCTCATGCTTCACTAGCATGTCTTCTGCCTTTTATTGTGAATGAACCTCACTTCCCAGTGTAGAATGATGTGAGACTGGGCAGCCAGCCTTAGCTCTGGCAGGCAGTCAAGATAGAAGCAAGTTCCAAGAAAACAATAGACAATTTCCTTCCAAATCAGGATTGCATCCCAGTCTGTAATCAATTTGGTATATGAGAATCATAAAACCAGAGAGTGCTGACAGACCTATGACTCATTTTGTCAAATGCTCCCCGGCCAGAACCCAGAACCAGTAGCTTAGGGGAAAATGTTAAAGTGCAGAAATTAATTATGACAAACTCCATTGCTATACACAAGGAATATCCAAAAATTCAGACACTTATGCTGACTCATAGAAATAAATAGAGTTGCTACATTGATTCTAGCCTTGAGTCTCCAGTTTTCGAGCATCATAGGTTCAAATTATCCAGTTTTCTTTATAGGGAGGGCCTGGTGAGGGGCATGGGGAACCTGTCACCTCATATCCTGCATCACCTGGCTTCCCGCTTACCCCATACCATCGCCCAGCTTCACCCCAATGCAACATGAGAAGCCTCCTGTGTTGTCATGATAGTGACGGTGTATGGCAGTTCCTCTTCACTTTTGCCACAGAGCCCCACCAGAAATAGACGTACGGCATGGAATGGGAGCCAGCAGGCTCCATGGAAAAACTGAAGAGGAACCGCCATACACTGCTGAGTTTGGCTCATCTGATGAGGTTGTCACTACTGAGCTTCCTCTTCACCTCCCATTGCTTGTGGCTCCAGGGCTCATCCTCTGCTCTGTTGAATAGAAGGTGGATATCACCTAGATTTAATGGTGTCCTAGCTTCTTATTGTTGTGTGCTTTCAATTCAGTTTAAACTTGTGACAACCTTTGAGGCTGAGAGTGTGCAATTTGCCCACTGGGTTTCCATGGCCGAACAAGGATTCAAAACCTGATCTCCAGATTTTATAGTCTAACACTCAAGACACTATACCATGCTGGTTCCTAAATAAGTGAGTAACATGCTCCTTCTCCTGTCTCACTAAATAACTAGGAAGGAATTATCCATTTATCTCATCTTTAGATATGATTTTTGTCTTAATTTCGTAGTAGGAAATTTGTCAGAATGTGTAGAATTGAATGATACCATCAGGAACTAGGTTTCATTTTTTTCCTCCCCTCAGTCCAGGATTTTCCTGATTTCCCAGGATGAAGGGAGTCTCTATCTCCACATATTTCCCCTTACTGGACCTGGGTGATAGTTTCTACACATGGTGAATGACTTAAAGGGGCTAAGGGTGCCACAGGAAATCCATGTGTTGAGTTTTTGTCTCCCCCACACCACTCCCAACATCTGTATTGAAACATATTTGTTTTCTGCCATCATGCATAAGAATAGGCCAGGAAATATAACACAGGTTGGTGCTGATACCTGTTTTGCAGAGGTACACAATATGGAATTACTGGTTGTGGCAGTCCTCCCAAAAATGTAATGATAAAATCAGGATGTAATTTGTTTATTTTGAGTGCTTTTACTCTTTTTTTAAAAAAAACCCCCATACATTAAGACAAAAAATCAGGCCAAAAATCGATTTGCAAACACAAAAGCCTTATGATATACTTTTCTTGCACAATGTGTGTGTTTTTGTGTGTGTATTTAACCTGAAGTTTTCTCAAAAAGTTCCCTAAATGTCATAAAAAATCTCATGGAGATTTGACTGTTTTCTCAACAGGACAAGAATATCTGTGTGAATTCTTTACATCCCTAATTTAGTAGCTGGTACAATCACTCCGTTGTATTAAGTCAATGGTTGCAGTTGGGTCATAAATACACTTTGGGCAGCATGGAGTAAACAGCAAGACAGACAGAGTCTTCTGCTCTCAAGAGCTGGTTCAAGACATTTTGAAGGCAGAAAGAATGGACTCTACCCCAAGTTAAGCATTTTGGCACTTGAGACAACAAATCCCACGAGTGTTCCTTCCACTTGTTCATAGTAAAAATCCGATCAAAACAATAGATGCTAATTTGCTGCCTTTTAATGACACACCCCAAATTTTCTGCCTGGAATCACTGTCTCCCTCTCCCTCTAATGGTCTGGTGGGCTATGCTGCTCTCTTATATCCATAATCCAATCTGATCTCATCCTGAAGATGAATTTCTGGCCACGTCTTGTAAAAAGCTTTGACCGATAAGGAAGAAGCATGGGAAAAACTTGGGTGAGTTCCCAGAGATGCATCCAACACATTTATCAAATCACATTAGTCATTTCCATTAATTACATCCCTATTGGTCTACATAAGCTACACACACACACACCAGGGGGGGGGGATCTCATTATACTGTGTATAAGAAATTCAAAGCCGTATATCCTCACACTAAAATATGACTTGAAAATCAAGGGCTTAAGACAGTTGAACTGGGACTTTTTCAAATTAGTGGAACCTGTTAGCCCCCCAAAATGCGTTTAAATATAATTCCCAGCACCCCCAGTCAGGATTGTTTGTATACCTGCTCAGCTTTGGAAACCCTTCAAGAAGTAACACTCTCCACCCTGGTAAAAGGCAATTGCAAGCTTCCTCTGAATAAACCTTGCCAAGAAAACTTCATGATAGGATCCCCGTAAATATGAATTAACTCGAGGGCATGTAATAACGACAACTAAATCTCTTCCTCCTGTGTACGCTGGTGAATTCTGACTATTCTTTTCCCACAGAGAATTACAAAACAACACTCTACCCCAAAAGAACTAAATTCAGCGAAGATCAAATTGAAAGAGTGCTCATCCATGGTTTCCCATCAACTTGGAGGAAAATGACGTATGAGGTGCTAGAGCATTCCCTCCTAGTCGATGTTGTTCAACGTCTTTATAAATGACTTGGATGCCAGAGCAGAAGGGACATTCATCACATTTGCACATGGCACCAAACTGTGAAGGGCAACTAATGCCTCACAAAACAGAATTAGGATTCAAATGACTTTAGCAAACAGGGAAAATGGACGAATAGTAACAAAACGAATTTCAACAGAAATAAATGTCATGTCCTGAATATAGGCAGGGAAAACTAGAGGCAAATGTATTTATTTATGCCCACCTTTCTTCCACATAAGATCAAAAGGCGGTTACAAACCAGATTAAAAGAATACAACTAAAATTCCATCATAATTTTAAATAACTATTAAATATAACTAAACCATAGTCTTAAAGTATAAACTATAGTTGGAAGTGTTTGTTTTTTTGCAATATTCCCATTGAGAGAACAGTGAAGGACTGCTGGAGAAAAACAAATGTTCAGTGTTGGATTGCAACAACGTGCCTGCACAAAACAATGCAATAAAGTTGCATGAGTCTGCATACAACAATGCTATAAAGCTGCATGAGATTGTACATTAACTGATCTTTTTTATCATGCCAGAAACAGCCTGAGAAACTGCAAGTCACTTCTGGTGTGAGAGAATTGGCTGTCTGCAGGGACATTTCCCAGGGGATGCCCAAATGTTTTACCATCCTGTGGGAGGCTTCTCTCATGTCCCCACATGGGAAGCTGGAGCTGACAGATGGGTGCTGACCCTGGCCCATGGATTCAAACCACCAACCTTCAGGTCAGCAGTTCAGCCGGCACAGTGGCTCAACTGATCCTACTATGGCTATGAGTATTTACATATAATAGAAAAGGTAAATAGCCACCTCTAGATTCACTTACTTAGCATGTATGAAAACTAAATGGAAAAAAGGTGAATTCAGTCTAGCCTCCCTCACCAGCAGTTCTGGCTTGTTGAAAAGGCATAGATCTGGGAGTGTTGCCAGCAAATGGAAATCATTAAAAAGAATAGTAGAGGGTACATTTTGAAGAAGCTTTCAGGTGGCCTTCGGAAGACTCAAATGTTTTTGTTTAATTATGCAAAGCTTACCTGACGTGCTTTTTTTGTTCTGCATGTGTATAATTTTAATTTTGGATAAAAGTTTCTTGAAGGATGCTGAACTGTTCTTTTTTGTGGTGTAGAAATCTATCCCTGTTTCTCCCCAGGCTTTTTTTTAAAGCCCAGGAACATATCTACTTTGTTAATTGGAATGAACCTGTACTAAGTTTAAGCATTTAAAATGTAACACATCAATATAGAAGTAGAGGGGTGTGAATAATAGGCTTCTGCATTAGACAGCAAGTGACCAAATCTCCAGACTTTGGTACTCTTGTATATAGGTGTTATCTAGTTGCCATCAGAAGGCATAAAAAGCTAGTCATCAGTGGGGTGGACTGTGGCGTTGGAGGAAAATTCTGAGAGTGCCTAGGACTGCAAACCAGTCCATACTCCAGGAAATAATGCCCGGCTGCTCACTGGAGGACATTAGAGGCAAAAATGAAGTACTTTGGCCACTTAATGAGAAGACAAGAAAGCTTTGATAAGATAATGATACTGGTGGGAATGGAAGGGAAAAGGAAGAGGGGTTGACCAAGGGCAAGACAGATGGATGCTATTCTTGAAGTGACTGGCTTGATCTTGAAGGAGCTGGGGGTGGCGACGGCCGACAGGGAGCTCTGGCGTGGGCTGGTCCATGAGGTCACGAAGAGTCAGAAGCGACTTAAAAAATAAACAAGAACAACAAAAGTGGGGTGGATTTGCAAAAAATTTAATACAATTGAAGTTGCACCAGCAGATGCAGGGAAGCAATTGTGCCAATCGTATTCTAATTTGGGGTCTGTATTATTGTGCCCTGTTCTGGAAACCACAATATCCCAACTAGGGTTGCCACTTTTTGATATAAGAAATAAGGGACATTTATGGGATTTTTCACAAAAATAAGGGACACTTCATTAAAAACTTGAAACTCAAATGTTAGGTATAAATAGGTTTATTAACAGAATAAGGTAATGATTGAAACTGACAAAAGAAACTGACTTACACCCTCTTAACAGTACATGGTATGTTTCTGCATGTTTTGTCATGAAAAAAAACCATTATTAGGACTACCTTATTTTCTCCATCTGTATTTAGTACTTGACTTTGCTGACTTTAAAAGTGCACTGTCTAAACATTAAAATAAAATAAATTTTATAAGACAGTTCATCTTCATTATTATGTCAATAGTTAATGGTATAGTATAGTATGGGATACACAGCACTGTACAGCTAGGCCTATTTTAAGAGTAACTCTCAAGCAACCAGAAACTATCCAACATGATCTAACATTCCCCTTGGTTAATTGAGTCTACTGTACTTTGAAAAAGTCCTGTATCGCCTCTTCCTTCCAACGGGGATGCAGGCAAGCACACACTCGCAAGCCCACAACTGTCAGCCTGCCCTTTGAGTTGGAATCCCTGGGCAGGCATTGCTGTGGAAACCGCAACACGTGCCTTCCTCTGGTCAACCCCGCCCAGTCCTGTCCTGTTAGTCAATAATAAGGGACAGGGCCTGAAAAAACAGGACACAAATTTTAGGGCCAAAATAAGGGACGTCCCTTAGAATAAGGGACATATGGCAACCCTAATCCCAACGCATCTCCCCCTATGAACCATTGCGGAGATCAAGATCCCCCGAGGAGGCCCTGTTCTCCATCCTGCTATTGTCACAAGCATGATTAATGGGGAAGAGAGAGAGGGCCTTATCGGTGATTGCCCCCATCTATGGAACTCTCTTTCTGGTGAGATCAGATCAGCCCCCTCCCTCCTATCCTTTAGAAGAATAGTAAAAACTTGGCTGTGGGACCAAGCTTTCGGGACAGTGCAATAAAGCAGTGATACCTTACCAGGCCAATCAGATTAGAAGCAGATGATTAAGACAGTTTTAAACAGTGTATTTTTAATATTGAGACAAATGTTTTTAATGTTTATGTATGCATATAATTAATTCTTGTCCCAGCATTGAATGTTTGTCTTATAAATGCTGTGCTCTGCCCTGAGTTCCCTTCGGGGCGAGAAGGGCGGAATATAAATGTCTTAAATAAATAAATAATAATAAATATAAGAAAGAAATAATCAAGCTGAAACATAACCAGATAAATGGTCTGAAAGCCAAGCCTCTAAGAAGTTGTTAAAAGTCCTTGGAACATTTAGCTTGGAGAAGTGACGGCTGAAAGATGATATGACTGCCAATTCCAGATCTCTGAAGGGCTGTCACGTGAAAGGTGCAGTTATCTTGTCTCAAGTCCAGAGAGCAGGACTTGAACCAGCTGGTGGTTAGAGTTGTTCAAGGTGGAGCAAACCTATCCAGAAGGTGGAGGGACAGGTTTCTCTTTGATGGCAGGTTTTAACAAAAATTTGGGATCTTTTAGCTATAGATTCCTGTACTGGCAGGGACTAGAGAACCCGTGGGCCCCACCTATACTGCCATATAAGTGTTAGCAGAAATATGTGCATATCAAGAGGAACTATGAGATAGTTAGTTACCACACTTAAAGAGCAAACCAGTAGCTAGTTACAAAAAGCTTTATTTATGAGAAACATATGGGTGATAGAAAAAGAGACTAGGATCCTTTCTCTAGCTAGGCTAAACTCATCCTGTGAGAACAAAGGGAATGGAAAATTCAAGTAAGGCTGCTGGAAACTTGAGAAAGGGGTGTGACCATAAGTGTATTTGTCCGAACATCAAGTATGGGCGCAGGACAAAAAGCCTGGGAGAGTAAGTCAGGAACAGCCTTTTCCCTATCAAACTTTTTAAATCCTATCTACTGACCTATCCATATCCCATTGAACTCAATTATATGAGTCTACCCTGACCACGTAATGCAGTTTCAAAGTGCATTATATATAGAGCACTCATTCTCAGAGTGGGCGGTACTACCCCCTGGTGGGCGGTGAAGCGATCCAAGGGGGCGGTAGGAGGCTCAGGGGAATTTGGGGGGATGTGAACCCCTTTAAGGGGGCGGTGAACGATTGGCCATTTAGGTGGGGTCACGCGGCCCTCTTCTTTGGCCCCGCCCCCTTTTGTTTTGACCTGCATATTAATGCACCACAGTCTATACTTTACGTGATTTCGGTCCAGGTTACCTACAGGATTGCCTTCTCCCGTACAATCCACCCTGAACACTTAGATCCTTTGAAGGAAATCTACTATAGCCTGCCAAAACCTGGCTGGCCACTGTCATCTAGAGGACCTTTTAATCACTGCCCCAAGACTGTGGGCGACCTGCCGGAAGAGCTCCAACAGCTAAATGAGGTGTTGGAATTAAAAACACACCTAAAGACCAATATCTTCCAGCAGGCCTACCCAACCAGTTTTAATCATGAATTTAAAACTCATGTCCTGTGCTTTATTCATAGAATCATAGAGTTGGAAGAGACCTCCTGTCCAACCCCCTGCCTAGAAGCAAGTAAATCACATTCAAAGCACAAATTTATTATTTATTATTTAAAACTTTTGTACCCCGAGCTTCTCACCTCCATAGAGGGACTCAGACTGGCTTACAGCAAGATTCAATGCTATACAATTTAAAAGCAACTACAACAACATATTAAAATACATTTTTAAAAGCCCAAGACATAAAACTGCATTGCCACTAAAAACAATTCCACTCGATCTGTAAATGTGGTCGTTCATTCAGGCTATAGCAAATCTCAGCCTATTCTGGGAAAGCTTCATTCCACATCCAAGTCTTCACCAGCCTCCTAAAAAACAACAGAGAGGGGGGCAGATCTAACATCACTTGGGAGAGAGTTCCATCACCGTAGAGAAAGGCCCTGTTTTGTGTATTTTGTTATGTATATTTTCTAGAAATACATTTTAATATGAGTATTTATAGAAGATTTACAATGCGTATGTGTTTTAACTATAATGCGCCTGGGGCCACGAGGAGAGACATATAAGGAATAAAATAATAATAATAATTATTATTATTAAAGTGCAATGAGACCTTTTGTTTGCAATGGAGAGTCTTCCCAATCCAACATTTTTTTGGCAATATTTGAAGTTTTAAATGATTGATTTGTCATGTAATCCACAACATCCTTGAGAGGTCTGTGAAAGTAGCTGTGATAGAGATTAAGGAAGATCACCATTGTCAAAATTTGAGTACTTCATTGTTAGGTTCCATGTTAAAAATGGCACACCCAAGGTAAACAATACACTAATCCACTATTACAGTAGTATAGTATAATAATCTCAAGCATATACTTGTTTCCACAACTTGTAAAAGACACAACAAGTATTAATATACAATGAAACATAAGTACGTTATATTCACAGTGCTAATTGTTATTTCTTTTTGTGGAAGAGACTTTCCAACCAAAGATTCTTTAAAAATATATTCTCTTAAAGCAACAGCTTCTTCTTCTATTTTTGTAGAAGGAAGTTTCTAACAAAAGTTTCTATACACAAATTTTTCTCTATGGAGAACTTCTGCTTCCTTGTAGAAGACTTCCACGACTGGTTTTAGCCTTAACAAAGTCTTCTTCAGGTGGCTTTCATTATATTGAGGCAAGTATAGGAGACCTATATCCCACAAAAAGTAACGAGAGTTCACAACAGCAGTGTTTACTTCTCTGCTTGTTTATTGGTAATATTTTTATCCTGCCTTTCCTCCAAAGAGCTCCAATCACTCCCCTCCACACTTTATCCTGACAAAAATAACCTTGTAAGATATGTGAGGATGAGAGAAAAGATTACTCAATCTATTTTGCGTCTCGGGGGAAATTATAACCTGGATCTCCCAAGTCCCATTTCCACACTCTAAGACAGCGGTTCTCAGTCTTTCATCCTTCAAATGTCTTTGACTTTTGTCGAGAATTTCTGGGAGTTGATATAAACCATCTGAAAAGCCAAATGTTGAGAACCATTGCTATAACTAGCATTTACTAGTTCTTCAGTGTGCTTGTTGATTCATTCTCCTAAACACTCATTGCAGTTTTTAGATTAAACTTTGAATAGGTGAAACTTGCTTCTGTACTTTAAGAGATGTGCCTATCCAATAACAATTGCAACATTAAGGTGGTTGGATATGGTCTCTAAATCAACAGTATATACCAGGCATGGGCAAACTTCGTCCCTCCAGGGGTTTTGGACTCCAAATCCCACAATTCCTAACAGCCTAATGGCTGCTAGGAATTATGGGGGTTGAAGTCCAAAACCCCTGGAGGGATGAAGTTTGCCCATTCTTGGTATATATCAATGAGGACAAAATGATCTCATAGTAAAATGATTGAATTAGGTCAAGATTTAGTCTAGCCTTAAAGAAGACCCAATAAAACTCATGCAGTCTTCTTCAACTTTCTCTAATCTGAATCCCTCCAGATGTTTTAGACATTATTTTCCATAAATGCAAGGCAGCATGTCTAACGGTGAGGGTATTATGGGAGATATAGTACAAAACATTTAGAGGCACCGATTTGGAGAAGGTACATTTACTCAATGAACAACAATCATGTCTATTTACGTAAAGATACAATTTTTTCTCTGTAATAGAGTTAACATTTTGCATGTAGTAAGATAATATATTGTGTTGTTTACAAAGGATCTTAGGTGGCAGAGCTGGGAAAGTCAGTTCCAGGGTATTTTTGATCATTCATATGTTTTGTATTTCAGCTTCCAGAAGTCCCATATGGCCATTGATGAAGGATTCTGTTTCAAAACATAGTCCAAATAATCTGGAGCATCAATGGCTCCCTGTTATGATTACCAAGTCAGCAGGATGCCTTTCCCTGTGATTTCAAAAGCTGAGAGCAGGGAAGGGGCTCTTGTAATGTTTCCCACGTCTCAGGGCCTTGCACCTCTTCTACAATCCTCAGGTTAGCAGGAGAAATATCAGGGAGGGAGTGCTGCCTTGAAAAGTATGTACTCCTTTGCTAGACTTCCTTAAAAAAAATTGAGTAGTACAGTCTGTACCTCTTTAATTGATACTTAATGTATCATACAATGGCATCGCTATGGCTTGCCTCCTGTGATATTTAGAGATCATCCATTGGTCTCAGTTTTTCATCCTAAGGCTGAAATCCCAGGATGTGAGATTGTACTCCCTTAGCAATTCCTGTACTGTCATAGGATGAGCTTTTGTGATGACACAAAAGTTCCTGTGATATCAGGCAAGGTTTGAGATAGGACTAGAAAGCCATTTGTGTCAATTCAGGACACAGGATCCAGAGACTGCATAAAATTCAAGTGATTGGGTAATATGGCAACCCAGATCTTTGAGGGGAAGAAGAATTTTTTCAATGGCCAATCAGGCAACAGATCATTCCTACAAGGGTATTCATTTCACAGGACGTTACCTACAGCACACATGGCACCTAAAGAGGTTTTTCAAAGATCCTACATTGTTGTTGAGGCTAATACAAGGTTCACTACCACCTTAGATCCCACCTCCCACACAGGCCCTAGGCTGCTATTGCCAAGGTTTGATCAAAAGGCACATGAGCCACTGACCTGTTTTGTTTGACTTACTTTGTATGATGGGCTCAAGTGCATGCATCCACCATCTAACCTTCTTCCCTTTCCTTATTCCTTACTTTTTGTGCATCAAAAATGCATAGATGCACCAAGAACCTTTACACTGAGCCAGAGAACCTTGGTACTGGCCAGGAATGGATGAAAATGGGAACCCAGGCTCATTGGCCAGAAATGGCTCTTGGAACCCCAGAGGATAGTTCTTGAGGCCCTCTACCTCCCAAACCCATGTTATTTTAAAAATAATACCCATTATCTGGTGATTTTTTCTCGCTCTCTATAACCAATCAAATTGACCCCAAATGTCATTCCTTTTCCAAATCCCTCCACTTGCCACCCCCCCCCCAAAAAAAACTGCTTCAATCAAAAGTCAGCATGGTGGCTGAAAGTGATATGGTGTCACTACTGGGGAGAAGGAATGGACAGTTGCCTTCTACCCTGACCCACTCCCTCTCACAAATAGCAAACAACATTCTTTTTTTCTATAGTGTTTGTTTCACTGAGGCTGGATATACATTGACATATAAAATCCAGATTATCTGCTTTGAACTGTATTATATAGAAGTGTAGACTCCTATAATATAATTCAAAGCAGAAAATCTGGATTGTATGACAGTGGAGATCCAGCCTGAGATTTGTCTCCCTGCTTAGAAATCCAATAACCGTAGCAATTAACTGAGAATTCAGCCAGCATCCTGAGATCTTTGGAACTGATTTCCTACCTCAATTGCCTTATTGTAGAGCAGCTTACATTTCCATCTCAACAAAAGACTGATTGAGAGGTCTCAAGATCAAGAGAGATCTCAACTCGTATTGTATTCTATTTGTTATGTTAACCTTGTTTACTTATGTTATGTTTGTTGTTCAATTACTATAAACCGCTCCGAGCCCTCGGGGAGTGGCGGTATAGAAATTTGAAGTATAAATAAATAAATAAGACTTCTCAGATGCCATCTATGCTAACACAAGAACCTCAACAACTTAGTTTAAAAAGTAGGAGGAATTAATGGATGACGAATCTGCCATAGTGGCTTTGTTGTAATGTGTCTTTGTTTCGACACTGGCTTAGGGAGACCCTATCATAGGGTTGTCTCGATAGGTTTTATGCAAAGGAGGCTAAGAGTGTGTGACTTGTCCAAGGCCAACCAGTGGGTTTCCATGGCTGAAGAGAGATTCAAACCCTTCCAAGCTAAAAAGATATGCTTCAGATACTAGGTCTTGTGCAGCATACGTAGCCTGTGGCTGACTTCACAAGCCAGTCCACATCATTTTGCTGCCTGAGGTGAAGGACCATATACTCCTTCCCCATTCCATGTAGAGACAAACATTCCTATGGGCAAGATGCTAGTTTAGGAAGTACTGGAAGGCTAACTCTGTTTACCACCAGAAGGAAATAGCCAGGGACTCATGAAGTTGCCATAGATGTTACCCCTGATCAGCTATTACCTAGGGTGACTGGCTCATTTCCCTTAATTGTAAGTCCTGTTTGGAGAATTTTCATAAGCATCTAATTGATTACTGTGAGAAACATGGGCATTGGGTGTAATCCAGCAGGCTCTTACAGTCTTCTGTTGTTCAAATCACACTGGCTTTCATTTTCCTTCAGCGAAAAGGAGGTGGAGGATCAATATTATGATTCACAGAATGCTGTGAGGATTAAAGGACTGTGAAGGGTTCTGCAGAGGAAGTCACACAAAAACCATGAGTAATACATGTGCTGTATAGTGTAAACCAGAAAATACTTTGCAATGTTTACAAAGATCCCTGTGGCGTACCAATTTATTGTTGGTTGAACTCACACATGCAAATGCCTTCCTTTCTTGTGCAAGTAAAGTGGAGAAAGGAGGCAGTAGGTAAATATAACCAAGGGCAAAAGTAGGACAAGAAAAAGAAAGGGATTTGTCCTCCAGTCTTGTAAACACCTTACAAATGTAAACTCTGCTAATTTCAAAAAAAAGTTCAGGGGCTGGTTGTGTTCTCCAGGGGGGCTGATGGCTGCTTCTGGGTCCCTTCAGTTGGAGGGTAACTGTCAGTGGCTCCTTGGTGTCTGGGCAGACATGTGGAACTCCCTGCTGCAAGTCGCTGTTGTAGATAGGTAAAGGTTTTCCCCTGACATTAAGTCCAGTCGTGTCTGACTCTGGGGAATGGTGCTCATCTCCATTTCTAAGCTGAAGAGCTGGCGTTGTCCGTAGACACCTCCAAGGTCATGTGGCCGGCATGACTGCATGGAGCGCTGTTACCTTCCCGCCTGAGTGGTACCTATTGATCTACTCACATTTGCATGTTTTTGAACTGCTAGGTTGGCAGAAGCTGGGCCTAACAGCAAGAGCTCACCCCACACCCTGGATTCAAACCGCCAACCTTTCGGTCAGCAAGCTCAGCAGCTCAGCAGTTTAACCCGCTGTGCCACCAGGGGCCCCAATGTAAGTAGATGTGATTATTACGGTCATATGTCCCAAACAAGTATGTAACAAAAAAGAGAAAATATTAATTCTAACACATCAGAGTGAGACATTGTGTTGCAGTGGATTCAGTGTTGGACTAAGACACTGGAAACTAGGGTTCAAATTCCAGCTCAGCCATAGAAACACACTGGGTGACCTTGAGCAAGTCCAACTGTCTTATATTGCCTTATATACATATGTAGTCTTATATTGAGATCTACTCCATCCAGCAGGAATGCGAAATCAAAACATGCCAATTAACATGTTTTCTTTTTTTAAAAAAAATCATTTACAAAACATCCAAAACTGAAAGAGCTCAAAGCCTCCAACCTCAAATCCGCAATCCACTCTTTTTCATTGCTTAAAAGCAAACTCTATAATCACAAGTTCTCCCCTATTCTTGTCTAATAGAAGACATGAAAGGCCTGCCTTTAGGAGTCGGTCATTTTACTCCCCCTCTGCCCCTCCCACACCCCTTGAGAAACTGGGATTGATATGTAATGACGACAAACCAGCTAGGAAGAGCGGAGCAGGAGGAGATGCCAATCGTATTGGCACAATGCAGGACCTTTAAATAGAAAATGCCTTCAATGCACACACAAGGCACTTTTCAGAATCACAACCAGCTGCATTTTCATCGTAAAACTCCTCTGCGTTTATACAACTTCCTTTCGTGCCACGCACTGACTTTGCGAAAGCCACATCCCCCAGGTTAGTTTTCCAAAGCACTGGCAAAGCCAGCAGATGTTGGAGTTTGCTCCCTTTAGAAGGCAGATACCTGCTTGTGAGCCTCTCTGCTGGGGCCTCCTCTTCCTCCTCTTCACCCACAGAGACATCAGGTGATCCATCCTCATACTCAGAGTTGCAATCAGTGTCCATTTTGTCTTCTTGCCTTGTTGTCTCCCCTCTACTCAATAATCTCCAGGGTTGCCTGAAGCAAACTGTCATCAACAGCAGCTCAGCTCTCCTGACTCAGGAAAGCCTTTAAATAGAATGACGGAAAGTTGAAACATCAAACTGCTGCTGCCACCTTGTTCTTGCTGCTGGGTCCTAACACCACCTTGTTTCTAGGGCCAATAGATTCAACAGGTCCCTGAGCAGCAAACGATGGTGCCAGAGGTCACCGCATTGACCTACCAGCTATAATTGCAGACCCCAAGTAACACACAACAATTTCAAGGGCTTAGGAAAAGATATGACATCTCTAAAAGAAAGAAGCATTCAGACGGTCTAATAGGTCATGAATTCATACTGTAACGACTCTTGTTGGATCAATGGTCATGTATATCTTGCATTGCTTTGGGAATACTACGTCTTATTCACTCTTCTACTACTGGGTAGAATATCTCAGCAGAAAGATACAGGTGGACAGTGTTGATGGTTGTGGCGCTTCCTGTCTGTTCCCTTTCACTGGAACTTTGAACTTGCACTCCACACAATCTACCCCCTCCCCAAAAGCCAAAGAAATGTTTTTCCTATCTGTCCAGTTGTCTTCTGCAATTAGGAAAAAACACCACCTTGAACCTAAAGCAGTAACATTAATACTATGTTGAGTGAAGCATGGAGATTAACCCAGAACTTGAAGCTCCTCGTGTTGGGAGACTAGGCTGGCTCCCTCTCCGTTTTTCCATCAGCAGGAAACTGGATTTAAAGTGGATCCATATGCTAGTGTGATGTATAAAGACACTGTGATGCTTTGTGTTTATGGATACCTATGAATACCAGATGCTGTAGGCTATATTTCAGAGGAAGGAACTAGCAAAGCCACTGCTGAATATTGCTTGTCTAAGAAAACCCTATGAAATCCATGGGGTCACCAAAAGTTGACAGGTGACGTGAAAGCACACACACATAATCCTAGAGTCTTGCTGACTGGCAAAGTCTTAAGGTGAGATGTACTTTTTCTTGTAGTGATTACTGAACCCAACAAAATTATTTTCCATCTTTACATGGGACTCAAGGTTGCTTGCAGTAAAACAGGAGGAGACATAGGAATGAAAGATTTTTTTAAAATGCATAAGTAAAAGAGAAAAAAATGGTTCCTCCCAGAGCAAGCAGTCAGTTGGAAGAAGCCTGTTTTCAATAAAAGCGTCTTCTGCCTCCTGCATAATTCTGGGGCTTGTAGTTTAGTGAGGGGCCTTTAAACTGCTCAGCAAGATAGGTCCTGGGCCTCACTACACTACAAATCCCAGAATTCTGTAGGAGGCAGAAAACGTTTATAAAGTGGGTTAACGCTCTAGTGTGATGTAGACAGCGGACACAGATGGACATAAAAATGTGAACAACTAAAAATACCGTAAGAAAGTGGTATCGTCAGTGAAGAGAGTGAGTGTTGTGTAGTTTGAGTGCCAGACTGGAGATCAGAATTCGAATCCCTTACTCAGCCATGGAAACCTACTGGGTGACCTTGGGCAGGTTTACATTCTTCCAGCCTCATAGGAAATCAAAGGCAAGCCCTCATCTGAACAAATCTTGCACACAAAATACCTCCGTGGAATTAGGGTCACTATAAACTGGAAACTAAAACAGTGGTTCCCAACCTGTAGTCCGCAGACTACCCGTGATCTGCAACAACCAAAATATGGTATGTGACCTCATCATTACTACACTATTGTCTCGAAACCACGCAGCAATGAGACCAACTGGTCTCGTGAAACCCTCTTATAGTGCCAAAGCAATGGGGATATTGGAAGGGGAGAGGCTGACTACCCAGGAAAGATTACTACTACCACATAAGCTCTAGATTGTTAAATATGGTTTTATGTGGGTGAGCAGATGGTGACTACTGGATTGCATATGTTCTCTATCAGAAACTAGAGCTGATGCAATTTTCTGAATCCAATGCCATTTTCTGATTCGTAATAACCAAACCCTTTGGTACTAATGTTGGGAGAAAAGTCCCTCATCAAAGTGGTCCCTACTCAAGTGGTTACTGGTCAAGTTGTCCCTGGTCAAAAAAAAAAGGTTGACAACCACTGAACTAAAGTAACACAACAACTGTATTTAAAGAACACTGTCAAATTTCCACATGGAGAAAAAATCACGAAAATAGGAAGAAAATGCAGGGAAACATCATTTTTGCATGTCTTGAGTAAATAACTGAAACTGGAGTTAAAAGATTTTCAGATTTCATATTCTTGAGGTATATTAATAGCATCTTCATATTCCTGTACTCTCAAAATATAAAAGCATAGTTTTCTCAGGTCAATGCATTTGGGAGATAAGAGTACTTAAAATAAAAATTTAAAATCCCTCACTAGAGAAGGCTGCAAATTTTTCCTTTTCCCCTTACCATCCTCTTGGAAAGCAACTTGTGACCTCTATTTGTGTCTTATGAAAACAGTAACTGTAAACATGAACTCAACCACATAACAACAGCAGCGGTTCTTGAAACATAGCACATCAATTCAAAAGGTGAATTGACTCCTTTTTGCTGTCTAAGAACAGATCAAGTGATTGTGGCATCTAGAAATCTTGGGAAAATGATTCCTGCATTTTATAGGTTCAATATTCCTAATCTGGAAATTAGAAATGCCTCCAAATTCAAAATTGGCCACATGAGTGGCTGAGATATAAATGGGTAGGCAGAACGTTGGATAAGCAAAAAATGTCAGATAATAAGGAGGAATTAAGGAAAAGCCTATTACACATAAAATT
This sequence comes from Anolis apletophallus, assembly GCA_030556195.1. Lineage (NCBI taxonomy): Eukaryota > Metazoa > Chordata > Lepidosauria > Squamata > Anolidae > Anolis > Anolis apletophallus. The sequence goes on from JARBWK010000006.1 coordinate 43,171,060, forward strand.
ATGTTATGATTTTACAAATGAAGCACCAAAACATCATGTTTTACAACAAATTGACAGAAAAGGCTGTTCAATACAGTGTAACATTATGTAGTATTTACTGTATTTACAAATTTAGCATCAAAACATCACAATGTATTGAAACAGCTGAGGCAGATTGTGCTGGATAATACAAAATGTTGGATGAGCGAAGGTTGGATAAGCAAGACTCTACTGTACTGGTACACAGTAAAACATGCCAGACAGATTTGGAGGGGCTTTTCCAATTTAGTGGTGTTTCCCCTTACTACTCCAGATTTCTCCCACTGACAGAGTCATAAACTCAAAAAAGGAGTGGGTAACTATTGGGTCAGGGGCTGAACTCCTCGAATATAGATTTCTAAAAACTGTCCCCACATTTTAATTCTTAATTGAAATACTTATACTCTTCAATCTATCAAAAGATCTCAGGGCAATGCACAATAAAATCAACTTCAAGTTCATTTCCTGACAGAAAAAAATGTCTCCCCAGGCCAAAAATGGCCTAGCCATCCCTTGGAGGGCATGGAGAGGGGGGAATAGAAAAAAATGTCTAATGTAGTGCTACTCAAAATTATGGTCCATAAACCAGTACCACTCCATGAAGATTTTCCAAGTAAGAACGAAGCAATAGGCACAAATATGGTGCTGGTCCTCCACATCATAAAAAGCCCAAGAAGCACTAGTACAGTGGACAAAATGAAAAATTGTAAACTCCACATTGTTTCAAAGAGTAACAATGCTGGTTGTGAGTACACCTTCCACAGCACTGCTAGCAAAACATCAACCGGTGAAGCAGCTCAAAGAAAAAAGATGACAAATACAATATGTGGTTTTATTTTCAATACAGAAATTTTATTCCACATAACACAATAAAAATATTCAACTTAATGAGAAAAAAATTGGACATCAGCAAAAAAATTGTTAACATCTGAACTGGTCTGCAATAAATATAAGAGGCACCAATTGTGCTACAGCAGATCTAAAAGAAGTTCCATACTTCTTGAAAAAAATTAAAATGTAAGAGATTTTTTTAAAAATCCCAATTTAGATAGCAGCGGACCAGCTTACATACTTAACACAACACAGAAACAATTCATCTTTTAAAAAAAGAAATGAAAAGAAAAGCTTGGCTTATAGTAGCAGCTATGTTTAGCAGTCATCACTACTATTCATTTTGAAAGGAAACGGTAGGACAGGATCTGAATCAGGATGGCTCCGTATTTTACAACAAAGCAAAAGGGTATGGGGTGCAAAAATACAAGAGAACTATTATTTGTTCTGGTGAAGGAAAAGGGGGCAGGGATGCAGAAGCAACAGTTTCACCTTTGCACATTTAGTTTCATATATTACATCGGAAGTATGGTTAAGAGGAAGCAGAACTCTCACTCATGCTTCTTCACCCCTTGCTTTATTGTAACATTCAAAGCCACCGCTGGCCTGAAATAAATATTGCTCCTTGATTAATTCAGGGTTGGTTGTCAAACTCTCTTCCCCGACCCAACAGGTGTGCAGAGCCTGTGTGTCAGTCTGTGCACATGTTCACAGCTCCATTGGCCAGGTTTCTGTTTTGGACTGAAAAATACCTGACAATATTTGGGAGGGGTACATATCAGGACACATGGGTGGTTTATCAAACCTGTGGCATTTCACTGTGCTCAGCTTAGCAAGTCCCATGTCAAAACAGGCTAACCTCAATTGTTCAAGAGCTCTGTAGCAGCTCTGCTGATTAAAAATTCCAGTTATGTTTACAGCTCCTGGGATTCATAAATGTTCAATGAGGTGGCAAGCCTGTACCTGAGTTGTCGCATTTCAAGCTACATGTGTCGGACACACACAAAAGCATGCTCCTACAAAGGAACATTCCATGCAAAAAGGAAGGGTCATAGCCTAGCTGTCTTTCAAAACACTGGTTTTCCAAATATAGGGAACTTTGGTGCCTGGTCTAGCATTCTACCTCTCATATGCATAGATTGGAAACATTGCTTTTTTAGATTAGAGTTGCCAGACTCATTCAGCTACTATGGCTACTGGTCATGTTTGGTGGGGCATTTTGGGAATTCTAGCCCAAAAAGCAGACTTTTCTACACTCTGCTCACATATAGTCTAAAGTGGTACAGCCCAGACGCATGTTTACCAAATGAGGAAGACTAAAGCTTTATTAGGATCATGTTGTTTTGTTTCAGAATTGTGGTGTAATGTTATAAGACTATCAAAAACCAGAATAAGCCAAGCAGAGCCAAGGTGCATATTGCATTTAGCAATTGTAAAGCAGAGGATACAAACTCTTACAAAAGTATATGCCATAAGTTATTTTTAAGGTCACTAGCTGTCATACATTATGCAACTCACCTGTTTTACATTTCAGTATGTAATGTGATCAGTCCAACCACAGCAATGTAGATATTAACATAAAATCAACCTCCAACAGGTTTGCCAAATTCATATTATAGCAGTCTCTTTATTGGTCACGTATTCATCTGCTTCAAAAAGCCTGTCCTCAATGGTTTGAAGGAATTTCTATTTAACAAATGGTTGTTTCTACCTCTTACAAAAGTTTGCTTAACAAAAGCATAACAAAAATTGTTTTTAAAAAGTGCAGTGGGCTAAGGAAGAAAAACTGCATCCTGTGGTTTTGATAATGTCTTTTGTATTTTAGTTCAGAGCAGTCTAAGAGGGCAAAAGTCAATCATCTTTTCTGTATCGTTGCTCTTAAAGGTAGTAGACAGTTCAAGTCCTTCCTGTCTCTCAGCCTTTGCCATGACTAAAAGACAAAACAAAACCATAAACACATTAGTATTCCACATGACCGAAGCCAATATTGCAAAGTTAACAGCAAAGCCTGAGACACAAGTAAGGTCAAATGAATATGAAAGACAATCTAACAAAATAGACTTTAAAAACTTATTTAGGATGTTATTTATTGTATGCTACTTTGATAAGACTCAGTTTTGTTAACTACTGTATACATTTAAGGAAGTTGCCTCTTTGTTTCTTCTTAACAGAAGCTCAGAACTGTATTGTGTTATTGTTAAATTTAGGCAGCATATCTTAAATGTCACAACAATGGCGACAGTCCTGGGATAAGTTAAAATGAGGCAATGTGCTAAAAAGAAGGCAATGTGCTAAACTGTGGAGAACCTCTGGCAGTCAGAGTAGACAATATTGGACTAGATCAGATATGGGCAAATCCAGGCCAGGGGGCTGGATGTAGTCCCTTGGGCTCTTTTCTCAGGCTTTCCTCCCTCTCACCATACTATCCTTCCTTCCTTCCTTCTCTCACCTTCTTCCTTCACCTCCCTCCCTTTTCCTTCGTCCCCACCCTTTTGTCCTTCCTTCCTTCCGTCTTCCCTCCCTCCTTCCCTCTTTCTCTTTCCCCTTCCTTCCTTCCTTCCCTCCTTCCCTTTTGTCTTTCCTTCATTCTCCCTTCCCTCCCTCTATTCCCTTCCACCCTTCCTTCCTTCCATTATTCCTTCCTTTGTTCTTTCTCTTTTTCCTCCTCCTTTCCTCCTGGGGGATGTTTAGCTGAGAGAAGAAACAGCTGAGAGGGAACATAAGAAACATGTATCAAGATTTTTAAAGGTGTCCCATTGAAGAGAAGGGGAAACTGACTTTCTGCTGCTCTTAGAGACTAGGACACAAAGGAGCAATGGGTTCAAATGGCAGGAAAAGAGATTGACTGAAAAGATTAGGAAGAACTTCCTGAAGAGTGGCATAGGCAGTCTCGGAGTGTGGTGGACTCGTCTTCTCTGGAGGCTTTTCCGCAGAGGCTGTCTATTGCTTTGATTGTGCCTTCCTGCATGTCAGGGGGTTGGACTGGATGGCCCTTGAGGATCTCTTCCAGCTCTAGGATTCTAGATCGGGAGTAGGCAATATGGGGTGCAATTGATACACCTTTTCTCTCCCATCCACCATCTCATCCTGACAAAGGCCAATCCTTTTGGGTTCCAAACATCTTAACAAGTCTCTAGTTCAAATCATAACAAATAACATCTAATGAATCCCTTTTAAAATATAAGCTGACTAGTAAAGCAACACTGGGCTGACTGAGGTCCTTATGGTGTTGCTGCACTGAAATTCTCAAAACCCATTATCGCTATTGGCTACTTTGACTAGAACTAGTAGCCATAGCCGTCAACCTGTAGAAGCCACATACTCTAAAGGGAAGGAATCTCAGAATCCTCCTTGGTTTGGCAAAGTCACTATTTATGCAATGTTGAGAGTTCTTGTTTGAGAAAGCAATGGTCAAATCTCAAGACTGCACAACTATTGGAATTCAGCCACATTCAAATAGATATAGATAAATAGATAGATAAACAGAAGAGAGAGAGAGAGAGAGAGAGAGAGAGAGAAGTATAAACTTGCACTAAATTTTTGGTTTTACAAAAAAAACAATGGTGGAGGAAAAACAGATGAACAGTTGCTTTCATATAAGGTAATAATTTTCTATAAAGTTACTCTATCAAGTTACCTTTCGAAATTCACCAGTGATCATGTCAAATTTCTGCTTTTCATGTACTGCTCTAGCAGTGTTTGTTCGATCAAATGGTTCTGAAAAGGTTCAAAGGATATTATAAGCAATCACAAACCATGTTTAATTAATCACATATTACATAGCCTTCTACAAACACATAATTCCAGTGCACACGGATGCTTGCTTATACTACATTAAATTGATTACAAAGGACATAATAAGCAATTTGATTTTACTCGGAGTTTGTCTAAGAAATTAAGTAATTGAATGTACTTCAATTAATAACTGAAGAAATGACTGGAAATATAAGATGCACATTTCCTGAGAGTCAGGATTCTTCAGGAGACCCGGAAGTACAAAATTACTGATCTAGATAGTGGAACAAAAAAACCCTACAATACCTTTATCCCCCCCCGGGACATGAGAGAAGCCTCCCACAAGGATGTTAAAACATCAAACATCTGGGTGCCCCCTGGGCAATGTCCTTGCAGATGGCCAATTCTCTCATACCAGAAGCGACTTGTTGTTTCTCAAGTCACTCCTGACACACAGAAAAAAACCCACAGATTTTCTGTGTGCAAGAATAAGAGGGAATGTTCAAACCTGACATTCTCCAGAGATAGTTCACATAATGCCAATTATTTTACATTGTTTTACAATATTTTTGAGCTACCACTTAGGCATTTTCCTCTGGCAACAAAAACACCCCACAGAAACAACCCTAACTGCAACAGATGATTTATGGATAATTCCGGACTAGTAGAAACGTTATTTTAAATTTGCAGAATTTTTACCTTCAACACAGATGAACTTGTTTCTCCATTCAATGCCATCGGATCTTGGAAGGGCTTTGGCTTCACGAACTGAAATCATTTGACTGCTCCAACTAATAATAACAAAAAAATAATTTGGAAAAATGTCTCGATACAATGTATTATATGTATAATCTTCCATATACAATTAAGGGAGACACTTAGATAATGTATCTGCTCTACAGAGTCACCACAGATGGATACGACTTGCTCCCAGCCTACAGAAACCTGGGATTTGTAGTTCAACAAATTACCATATATACTCAAGTATAAGATGAATTTTCAGCCCCTTTTTTAGGCTGAAAAAGCCCCCCTTGGCTTATACTGTAGCTAAAGTTATTTATTATTTTACTGGGTTATTATTATTATTACATTTATTATTTTACTCTATTGACTATTATTATTACATTTACATTACTTTATTTTTTTATTACATTTATATTATATATATATATATATATATATATATATATATATTATTGGAAGGATGCGTAAACACATTTACATTGAAGGAGGTTAGAATAATGGTTTAATCAGAGTTGGACAGTCTTATCTTAAATTAAAGTTTTATGGACCTAGCAGTTACCATCATTGAGCCTGGCCTTGAGATGGGAATTAACACGATCATTGGGAAGGGAAAATATAGTAACAAATCTACATTGGATAGCAGAGAGAAACGAAATCGCTAGACAACTCTCCCTCCAATCTACGTATCATCTCTAGACATGCCGCGGACGTTTCTCTCTCCTCCTTCTCCCCATCTCTGCTATTATTCAACGCTAGATCGGTGCTAAATAAAATCACCACATTACAAGACTTTATCATTGAGCGGAAGGCAGATCTGGTGTGCATCACGGAAACATGTGTCCGTGAGGGTGATAATATACCCCCCTCCCCCCCGCATGAGCTGACTCCACCTGGATTCCAGATACATCTGCGGTCTCGGCCTGAGGGCCGGGGAGGAGGGGTGGGAATACTTGTGTGCAACCACCTTCCCATTAGAAACATCCCAACCCAAGAGATTACTGGCATTGAGTGTCTAGGACTGACATTAGAGATCAATGAAAGCCTGACTATCATTTTAGTCTATTGAACTCCTAAGGCACCGGGAGAGAGTTCCACCACACTGCTCAATCTCATAGCAGACTGGGCCTTGAAATTTCCTAGACTGATTGTGTTAGGAGATTTCAACTTGCATGTTGACTCAACATCTTCTTGTCATACAGCCAGGGATTTTGTTCAGATGATGGAAACCCTAGGGCTGTTGTTGACAAAAACTGGACCTACTCATAAAGCGGGTCATACCTGGACCTGATCTTCAGTGCAGGCACACAAGTGGTTCTATCCACAATTTCTGAGGTCCCATGGTCTGATCATTTCATCCTGGATGTGCGAGTGGAGATCCCACTCCCTCCGAAGATGGACACCAAACCAATTCTGCAGCATCCCAAGAAGCTGATGGATTCCACCAGATTTTTGAACGCTCTCAAAACTCCAGAAAGTTCGGGCAACTCTCTTGATGAGCAGGTCACTGAATGGAATGATATGCTATCAACAACATTGGACCACATCGCTCCGAAACGGTACACCCACCTCCGGCGACACCAGTCCCCGTGGTATACCAATGAACTCCAGTTGCTGAAACACGAGAGGAAGCACCTGGAGCATATCTGGCGCTGGAAGCCTGATGAACTATCAAAAACTGCCTTTAAGGCTTTCAGTAAGATCTATGAATTCAACACCAAAGCCGCTAAGAAAGCATACAATACCTTGTTGACAACCGCCGCGAGATCCCGCCCAGCACAGATATTTTAAATGGTCCATGACAATTAGCTCTCTGGTGGAACACTTGGCTAAGTCAACTATCACGGCAGAAATGTTTCAAAAGTTCTTCGTAGAGAAGATCATGTCGCTACGGCAAAAACTCCTAATACCCGTGACCGACAACACGAGTGAATCAGAGAGCTCACGGCCAGTCTCTTTCTGGATCAATTTGAACCCCTGGATAAGGAATCTACTGACAAGATCTTGGCCATGGCAAGACTTACCACCTGCTCTCTGGATCCGTGCCCTTCCTGGCTGGTTAAGGATTGTCTGGAAGACCTGAGAGACCCCCTGATGTCCATAATCAACAGCTCCTTGGAGCAGGGAGTTTTCCCAGACAGTCTGAAGGAGGCAATAGTTCATCCTCTCCTGAAGAAGTCAGGTTTGGACCCATTGATTCCATTGAACTATCATCCAGTTTCAAATCTACTGTTCCTGGGCAAGACGATAGAACGAGCAGTGGTGGGCCAATTTCAACAGTACTTAGACAAAACGAACAAAGTGGACCCCTTCCAATCCGGGTTCCGCTCTGGTCATGGGATGGAAACTGTCTTGGTGGCCATCTCTGATGACATCTGTCGCCAACTCGATCGGGGTGGATCGGTGCTGTTGGTGCTTCTCGACCTAACCGCAGCATTCGACACAGTGGACCACAACCTGCTATTACAACGTCTAGCTGCTATTGGAGTCCAAGGAATGGCCCTTAAATGGTTTGAGCAGACTCAAGGTGAACCCTCCCAACACTGAAATCCTATGGCCTGGTCGGCCCTTAGAACTGACCTGCCTTCTGACCACCTTTGAAGGTGAACCATTAGCCCCGTCTGCCACGGTGAAGCGCCTCGGTGTCCTGCTGGATTCCCGGTTGACAATGGAAGCTCAGATTTCTACCATCAGTAAGCAGTCCTTTTTCCATCTCCACCAGGTGAGGCAGCTGGCCTCCTACCTTTCAACAGAAGCCCTTGAAACGGTAATCAACGCCTCAGTTACCTCAAGGCTGGATTATTGTAATGTATTGTATGCTGGTACTCCTCTCTCAGTGACATGGAAGATCCAGGTGGTCCAAAACGCAGCTACCAATGAGACATCATATAGATCCAGTACTACAACTGGATCCCAATAGAACATCGGGCTACCTATAAGACACTGGTTCTGATCTTTAGGGTCATTCATGGTCAAGGCCCGAAATACCTCAGAGAGTGTCTTTCACATATCTGCCATCAGAGACCACCAAGATCAGCTCAAGAAAACATTTTGTCTATTCCCGGTCCCAGGGAGGCTCGCCTCAACTCCACGAGGCGCAGGCCTTTTCGGTTCTTTCCCCAACCTTGTGGAACTCCTTACCTCCATACATTAGAGCTATACCTGATTTGCGGTCATTCTCCCAAGCTCTCAAAACTTGGCTCTTCGTCAAAGCTTTTAAACTGTGATTTATTGTTGATATGCTTGTTGTTTTATTGCTGTTAAGTCGCTCGGAGCACTCCGGTGGAGAGCGACTCATCAAATAATAAATTGAAATGAAATGAAATGTTCAAAAACATTTAACCTGATGCCTCAATTAATGTAATTTTATTGGTATCTATTTTTATTTTGAAATTTATCAGTAGCTGCTGCATTTTCCACCCTCAAGCTTATACTCAAGTCAATACATTCTCCCAGTTTTTTTGTGGCAAAATTAGGTGCCTCAGTTTATATATTCAGATCGGCTCATACTTGTGTATATATGGTAATTAGAATTCTCTGCACAAAGCTCTTGTTCACGATCTCTGAACTACAACACTAACATAAAATACAACACACATATTCTATCAGAGAATGATAAATATCTCCCCAAACTATATATTCCAGGATTCGACACCATCACAGGTAAAAAGGTCATCAAACTTCTGTAATGGTGTAATACAAATACAGTTTGTTTATACATGGTACTTTGCTACAGTTTATAAATATAGCTTTTAAAATAGTGAAGCTATAGTACATGCAGAAGACAGATCTTCACTATACTCAGAAATGCCAAAGTGGTTGTTATTGATCTTGCAGATAAGAAGAATGTGCAGGGCCAAAGTTAGTATGGTTACAGGGAGAGACTGCAAGATGGAAGTCTGGGGTGGGGGTAGAATTGCTCCTTGGACCCTGCCCCCACCCCCGGCTAATTTGGCTGGATGGCTCTCATTTGCAAAATCCTAATATAAAAATGTAGGTCAGAGGAAAGAGAAATGTTACAGCATCATCTGGCTTCCATCCCAACTTGTCAATAAATGTAAGAAAAATAAGCTAAGAGGAAGAGTTATGTAACGGAATTAAGCAGATCACAGCAGGCAGTAATGCCGTTCTGCTGCACGCTGAACTAAACATTTTTTTGCAGAACCCATCTGGCTTCTAACAGCACTAAAAAAAAGCAGTTGCAGCTTCAGTGTAACCAGTGAGTCAAGCAATTAATAAGCTATTTTCAATATAAAGTGCTTCTTACCAATTTACATGCCTACTTCAGGAAATCAAAGGAAGAAGCATCATTCATAATTTTCTAATAAAGCAGAGAGGCAGCCATTTAAGAAAGGGGTTAAATGAGCTGCTTCTATCTGGTATTTTGGATACATGCATACAGACCTACACCCTCCTCATTGCTTCTCTGCAAAGTGATTCCCCTCCATTTCATGAGCTATCAAGAAAACAGCATGTCCCAAAACAACAGCTCAGTGGTGAACAGAAGATTTATCTAGGGCTGCTGGCAGATCCCTGGGTGATATACACAATACGAGAAGTTTACATTATCCAATAACCTTAAAGATATTTTTTACAAAATGATGCTTAGATGCCATTTAACACCACACACACACGCAATATTAAAAGTGTATAAATGAGGAAATAAATGCTGGAAATGTGAAGTTCATGAAGGGTTCTACTACCATATATGGTGGACCTATAAAAAGGCCAAAAAATTGGAGACAAATTCATGGGGTAATCCAATAAATTCTTAAGATAAGAATCTGCTTCAAGCCAGAACTCCTATCACTAGGACTGTTAGATGATCAAATAAAAAAGGAAATTGAGAGAATGCTGCGGCACATGTTAACAGTGGCAAGACTCCTAGAAAGTGAAACGCCTTACTGAAGGATAAATCACTCAATATATTCTTAGAATAATGGAAATCTTTATATCAATATGTATCTGAGTGAGGAAAAAGACATAATGTACAGTTTTGGAGATATAAATTGTTAGGATATTCATTTGTTAATGTATAAACAAGCAGGAGTAAATAGCTTGCTGGAGATAAGATGGAAGAATTTTTTAAAAAAACTATAGGGTAACTGAGAAAAGCAAAGCACGAAATTGTTAAGACTAATTTATATGTGTGTATGCACGCATACACACACACGTGTGTGTGTTTTAGATGTATGTTTCAAATAGAAATGTATGTTGGTGATGAGTACGTTTATGTCTATGTATGTATAGCAGGGGTTCTCAAACTGTGCTCTGTGGAGCCCTTGGGCTCCACAAGTGATAGTGAGGGGCTCCACAGCACCATGCTGCTTCCTGCCTCCTCCTCCTTCCTCCTGAGAAATGCAGGGAAATTCAAGTTTTGAGCTGCAAGAAACAGCAGCAGCATCCTCCTGGGGCACAGACCCTTTCTCCCCCACCTCTCCTGCCACCCAGACTCTTTTTTTCGCTGCCCAGACACACCCAGACACAAAGGCTGGATGACCTTTGTTGGGAGTGCTTTGATTGAGTCTTTTCTGCACCGCAGAGGGAATTGGACTGGATGGCCCCTGGGGTCTTCCACTGACATATTGTTTATGTCACGGTAGTCCATGATCTGGTTACATCCCGTATAGACTAGTGGCCATGGTAGACCACGCTCTCTACTGCAACGCTCTCTACGTGGAGTTGCCTATGAAGACTGCCCGGAAGCTGCAATTAGTCCAACGCTCAGCAGCCAGATTACTAACGGGAGCAGAGCATAGGGAGCATACAACTCCCTTGTTGCGCCAGCTCCACTAGCTGCCAATTAGCTTCCGAGCACAATTCAAAGTACTGGTTTTAACCTACAAAACCCTATACGGTTCCGGCCCAGATTACCTGCCCGAATGTATTCTCCTCTATGAACCATCAAGAGTGTTAAGATCATCGGGAGAGGCCCTGCTCTCGGTCCCACCACTTTCACAGGCACGTCTGGTGGGGACGAGAGACAGGGCCTTTTCTGTGGTGCCCCCCCCCCCAGGCTATGGAACTCCCTCCCAAATGAAATTAGATCTGCCCCCTCCCTCCTGACCTTTAGGAAGCTAGTAAAAACATGGCTATAGAACGAGGCCTTCACAGAATGAGGGTGGAGATCACTAATCGATTAGGGCACAGACCACAATATATGGATTGAACACATGGACTGACTTGGACATGATTTTACTTTGGCGAACGGCTTTTTAAAAAATGTAATTTTAATATGTATTTGGTAATTTTATTGTTGTTTTATGATGTTTAGATTTTAATGTTAGCATTGAATTTTTGCGGTCTGCCGGACTGAGTCCCTCTGCTGAGGTTGAAAAGATCGAGGTACAAAAATTTTAAATAAATAAATAAATAGGTTACAATTGTTCCTCATTTTAAGTATTGTATCATTCTTTCTTTCCTTCCTTTTTTTTGCACTGTGTGAATGAATTCACAAACACTCTCCATCCATCTGCCACTGGCCTGGCTTTTCTGTCTGTCTGTCTATCTATATATATACTGTATACACACACACATACATACACACACATTATATTTATAATATAATATAAAAACATTTCTTGGGGCTCCATGAAAAACTTCTGCTTCAAAAAGGGCTCAGTGGATGAAAATGTTTGACAACCCCCAATGTATAGGCATTGTTGTATTCTTTGTGGGAGTTTTCCTGTTAAAATGTAAATTTAAAAAATGGAAAACATATTTCCCAAAGCATGGGCAGGGGAGTTAACCAGGGCTGCAGATAGATCCCTGGGTGGTATCCATAATATGAGCAGGGATTTCTGATTCCCAGTTATTAAAGAATACCAGACACAAAATGATTCCCTGCCATTCTAAATTATAGTACTAAAACGAGAAGAAATAATTGGTGTTTGTGTATGTGTGTTTAATGACTGTGAAATCTGTACATTTTCCTGGACTCAGGGTTCTTTGATTCTAATCTGATTTGTTGGTCAATCCATACATGAAAGACCACATGACAAATCCACACTTATTTTTGTTTTATCTATCCAAATATAGATTAACAATCATCTGAAATTCAAAGGTCATCACAACAGTGTCACACAGCTCAAAAATAATCATTTACACGTAGAATGTTATAAGTGACTCAGTGAGAAAACTCCAACTTAAGGCACAAACTAAAGTTAATTTTGTGAGAATGTATTTTTAAAGTGTCTATATTAAACAGAAATGCTTTTTATAACATAAAACTCCATACTACAGAAATGCACACACATAAAATACAGAATAAAACTATAACTACTGTACAAAATTATTAAACTACAAACTAGAGACCACAATACAAAAAATAAAAAGAGGGGAAGAATTTAAAAACATGGCTTCCAACTACCTGACTGATGAGAATAATTGAACCCTTTTCCAGCTTCAATTTTTCTACTTAAACAAGATTTACTTCTACTTGTATTTAACATCTGTTATTCTTCAAGTCAAAATACTGATAACTTCCAACAGTGGTCTCTAAAGTATGTAATTAATTGTTGTTCATTCTACTTGAAATTAGTTAATGAAATTAGTCACTAATGTAATGAGGCTGTGATGATATCGACTTTTATATAAAAAAAAGCATTTTGTGTTTACTAGGGATATAAGAAAGAGATGTTAGAATCAGTGTCAGACAGGTTTTAGAGGGCTGAAATGAGAAATCCTGATCTCAAAATTCTGTTCAATAAATTAATTCTTATGCCATATATTTGTGCCTACAAGAACACTCTAATAATTTGTCATGTTATTATTATGTGCATTCGGACCAAAAGGCATAAAATTTTCAGGTCTGTTTTCATCTGATCCCTCATTTTGTTTACCAGAAAGTTACCCGAAAGGGGAGGGGTGTTTTCTAATTCATTAGGCAGAGATTTAGCCCATTGGCTACAATGGGAAACTTTAAAGGCTCAATCCTCAGCCATTTTAAGGTCTATCTGCATAAAACCTACCTCAGGTGTAGACCCCATTTACAACTGTAAGTCTGCCAAGTTTCAAAACAATTTACCAATCCACTGATTTTTTAGAATTATTTTAACATAACATTTTTTAAAATTAGACAAACCCCGAGAGGGTTCTGGGAATTGTAGTTGCTGGTTGTGTCCATTCTCAGCCAATCAGAACATGGACACCACCACGCTTTTTACTGGCTGAGAAACACATAGAGAGAAGCACTTCAACTCCCATCATGCTTTGAGATAAACTTTCAATGGCCACGCTATGCTGATGCCACTAGGAAAGCGAGTTCTAAGGGCCCTCTTTGGAGGAGGAGGCAACTTTCCAAGGAAAAATGGCATCTTTTTCTGCTGGGAAGAGAAAAAGATGCCACAGATCTCCCCACATCGAACATTTTGTGGACTTAACTCTTTCCAAAAACATTGTCTCTGAATTTGTTTCACTGGAGTTTTCGTCTCTCTCTTTCCCCTTTCTGTTTTCGGAAATTACATGAAAATGGCCCTCCAAAAACTACAAATCTTTTCGTTAACAGTGATTCGGGCCCAACTCTATTAATAATATTAATGACTTAACTGAGTTTAGACCCCATAGTATGTGTTGGCAGCATGACTTTAAAAAAAATTACAACAATAATACCATACTACTTTTACAGCAAGTTTTCCCCTTCTTTCCAGATGAACTCATGCCCTTCCCATCCCTCCCCCAACACACAACAGACTGCAGAAATGTAGCTCTATCAAATCTCTTATGAGTGCATTTTCAGTATCTTCCATTGCATATTACTGTATTGTTATTTATATAGTTGTTTATCCAAAATCTCACTGGATTATTTTTGGTGGTTTAAGTTTGGCATTGCTTTGGCAGCAATAGTTTAAGCCTGCTGATGTCCATGGTAGGATCAGATAAATAAAGATTTATGAAAAAAATTATTTAATCTTTAAATTAGAGGTGCATCAAACAGGTCTTTCTGTACAGATCGTAAGACACAAACACCCAAATCTAAAAAGGTGCTCCTTTAAATAATACACTTCCCACTTCTATTTCAACAAAGGTTTGAATTACTGACCACCAAAATGATTTCATGTCCTCTTTATTAATACCTTATGCAACCTTGCACGTTTGTTCTACAATAGGGACATTTAAAATAAAAATAGATGGAAATACATGATCCTCATTCATTTGAAAACTGCAACCAATGTAAACTACCAGAGCAAAGGAGACATGCAATGGTTCACTAAAATGAAACACTTGATCACTCACTCAAATTCTGTGGCATAATATCTCAGGAAGCCCAACAAGAGATCTCCAAGTGTTGCTTCATTCTTTGAAACATAAGGAGGAATGGTGCATGGAGCCTGATGCACAAGGCGCAGCTGCATAGTAGGATCAAAAGATTCCTGCAAAAACAGGGAGACAGGGAGAGAAGAATCTAATTGCGCGCTGATGTCATGATGCTATACAGTATTCAAATGCTATCAAAGATAAAGATGCATACAACTCAAGACCAAAAACGTCCACTGAAATCTCCAGCACCCAAATAAGGTACAGTTTAGATCAATCAGAACCCCATAAAACTCAGTGACAGCTAGTAATAATAATGAAAGAACTTTAAAAAATGTAAATAATTTGGTATTGTCAGGATTTTCCTGATCCCAACAGACTTCTCGAACATGAAATGCCTGCTCTGGAGAGTTTTTTCTACTCTCCAGAAGAGGATTTTAAGACTCATAGGAGTGGATTTAGGAGGGAGAATAGAATATATGTTTGCAGGTGCAGCAATGCCACTGGATACTGTGATACTGCTTACTTATTCTTAAGAGTATATTTAAATTTTCAGTGGAAAAATTGTTTTTGTGCAAGAACTAGAAACAGTAAAATAAAACCGAAGTATCGGTTTCCAAGGCCTTTAAACACCCTTTCTGGTCCATGACACACATTTTCCATATGAAGGTTCTGTCTCGTTCTTGATATTCTTAGGTATTCTTCTTTTCATGTCTGTTATAGAGATCAGTAATGCTGGATGAGATCCCACAGTCCAACTGTAAGATAAATCTTCCCCAAACCAAATCTGTGTTTTTATCATTCTTTAATAACATCTCATTTTATATGCAGTGGATCAAGTCTAGAAAAATCCATTCCTGTTGCTCCTCAAACAGAAAAGTGACTTTATAGCATGTTTGTATTTCATTACCTAGCATTTGGAAATATTTATTTTATTTGATCTCCTACCTACTGTGAGGTCTATCACCACTATAGAATTTGGGAATTATAAGACATAGTAACAAATCTGAAGCCCCTTCTACACTGCCATATAATCCATAATATCAAAGCAGATAATGCATATTATCTGCTTTGAACTGGAATATCCGAATCTACACTGTCATATAATCCAGTTCAAAGCAGATGATCTGGATTTTATACAGTTGTGTCGAAGGGGCCTGAGCCTAGCCACAGAAAATATAGATCTTCAGTGCTGAATGCACACCTCCTGTATTCAAATTTAATGATAGTCACGAGAGTATAGTTATTGGGTTAAATACCAACTCTGTGCCAACACAGAATGATGCTGCTAACCCATTTCCCCAGTACCATTCCATTACAGAGCAATAAAAATACACTGAATTAATGTTCTAGTGAATTCTCATAAACTATTAATTTCAACTGAATTATCAGCAATGAACAGACCCCGGGTAAATACAGACATTAATATATCAAGTAATGACTTAGCAAACTGTTAAGTGAATGCTAAACTAAGTCAATCATTAGCATTGCCCTGCCAAGAGGCAAATGCATTTTTGCTTTGTACCAGGTCAAACACCAAATCTTAAAAATTGTGCAATACATTTAGAATTTTTTCTCATTAAAAAATTGGAAAAATGCAGGCAAAATCAATCTGCATGCTTAAAAAATGCAAACAGCGGTTGCTGGAGGAGCTGATAATTATCAAGAGTGCAGCCACCAGGAAAGGGGAGCACAATCATTTCCTCTCTTATTTCAATACTGCTAAAAATTGCTCCTTTAACGAACAACTACTGACTGGAATCAATCTGTCTAAAATTGGCACCAGTCTGCATCTTTTACAAATAAAAATTCATGTTAAGTGCAAGGACACAGCTTTACATTCAATATGAATTTTGTTACTTGTTAAGTCAGGGTCACCCAAAGAAAACGATGAGCAATATACAAAAATAAGGCAGCATACACAAAACAATGTATCATTAAATATGAAATTAAATGCTACATAGTATAAAATGGACAAAGGCTAGAATAGGTTTAAAGGAGACTAACAGAGTTTATAGAATTAAGTCATCACGAACAGTTGATGGGACTGACTAGATTCTTTGGACAGATACATTGACTGCCAAGGGATAGCAGCTGTTGGAAAGGGGAGGGAGAACTGAAATGTGTTTCTGTAATTATTAAACAACAATGCTATTTTTAATTCCAATTACCATATTACCTTACTTCCAATCATGTCAAATGTTTTCAAAAACATTTAGTAACTTAACCAATTAATGTTACACTAACATTATTTTAGCACTAACATTAACTTATTTAAAAAGTGGTTTACTATTTACATGTTGGCATTAGCCCCAATGTTGCCAATGCAACAAGCACTACTTGTTCAAGCCAATTATATTCATCACTTATACTTGGTAACTCTCTGGCATTTTATAAGGTATGTGAAGGTAATGACAGCACTCTGTAAAATTTGTAATTTACGAACATTATACCCTAAACCTAAAATAGATATTTACCTAATTCCCCATATTTACTACAAATTTAATAATCAAGATGTATTTCAGTTCATAAACCCATACAATTTTTTAAAAAATTAATCTGTGGCTAGCAAACCGCTGGAGAGCTGCAATATCCTCACACTTGATATGAAAAGTCCCTCAAGTAAGTCTGGACAACCTCCAGGTGTTCTGGATGTCAGCCCCCGGAATTCATGGTCACTGGACAAACAAAGTAGGGGTTCTGGGAGGGCCACATGTTGTAGGGACCTGTGCACTGAACAAATAGTGAGTCCTGCTGTGCGACATCAATGGCCCTCACTCCATCCTATGGCTGCTAAGCAACTGGCGTAGACCAGTGGTTCCCAACCTGGGGGTCCCCAGGTGTTTTGACTACAACTCCCAGAAATCCCAGCCAATTTACCAGCTGTTAGGATTTCTGGGAGTTGAAGGCCAAAACATCTGGGGACCCACAAGTTGAAAACCACTAAAGGCACACCTTTGTTTGTCCCTACCTTCAACCTTGGGGATAGTGTCCAGTCAGAAGTGCAGAGGGAGGTAGCAGCTGTGCTTCAGCCATCCATGAGGCACTTGGCCATGATCAATGGAAAGGTCTCCTCTACAATTCACTGACCCATATGTAACTTTTCAAAACAAAAATGACTACATGGACAGTGGACACTGCCTCAGTGTATGTGTTGTTTGGCTCACTACTTTCTCTCGTGATTCACAATCACACTGTTATCTCTCTCCCAGTGGTCTCTCTTCCATCTGCACCCCGTTAATTTGTCATTTTCTTCTTTTCCTTCCTCTCCCCAAAAATGATACTTTATCTCATTCTGCCACTTCAGACATCAATCCAAGATTTGGGTGTACAGTATTCTGATAATGTTCTCTGGGTGCTGCATTGCACTGGATGTCAAGAGCTATTTGTGTGACAACTCACAGGTCAAGCTGTATTTCTTTCTGAAAAATACAGCATTTTATGGAAGGCACCTTAAGTAGAGATTAGAGAAGCTTCCACCACATTACCCCTCCCTTGGCCAAACTGGAGGGGCGGGGGAGGCAGGCCTCCTTCACTATTTCTTACGCCTGAGCAGAATTCAGCAACAACATGAGGGAAAGTTGAGGTTATGCTGACTGGCAGCAGCCATTTTTGTAAGGTCTTACTACGAGGGCGGGTCAATAAGTCCATGACTTTTTGAATGAAACACAAGTTTTTGGATAAAAAAATTAATTTTATTTTTCAACATAGTCTCCTTTGAGCTCTATACACTTTGTCCAACGTTTCTCCAATTTTTTTATCCCTTCCAAAAAATAAGATTTGTTTGTGAGATGATTTCATTGTTGGAGTCAAATCTCTTTCCACCGAGCCATTTCTTCAGGTTTGGAAACAAGAAATAGTCACTCAGGGCTAAATCCGGATAATAGGGCAGATGAGGGAGCAATTCGTATCCCAATTCATGGATTGTTGCCATGGAAACTGCACATGTGTGCACCCTTGGATTGTCCTGCATTGTGAGCAAACGCAGCACCCATCTTATGGAAAGCTTTCTCGTACCCAAGTGATCATTAAAAATTGAAACCACTGAGCCATATGAGATACCTATGGCTTCCACAATCTCTCGCACTTTCAATCTCCGATCGGCCAACACCAGATCGTGAATTTTTTCAATTGTTTCGGGTGTAGAGACCTCAACTGGGCATCCAGAACGTTCGGCATCTTCCGTGCTTGTACGGCCACAACAAAATTCAGTAAACCGCTTTTTTACCATTGAAATTGGTGGTGCAGAATTTCCAAGCTTAACCTTGGTTTGAGTGGTTTTCTTCGCAAAAAATAATGCTTAATGAGCACACGGAATTCACTTTTTTCCATTTTTTGCTCAAATCACGCAGTAGTCTGCTATCAATGGCTGTCAAACACAAACTAAATGACACAGCTTGTTCAAATTTTGACAGGAGTCAACTGACAGATGCCTGTTGACAAGAGCAGTGTTGCCCTTTCAGTTAAGAGATGGGAAATTAAAAAAGTCATGGACTTATTGACCCGCCCTTGTACGTAAGCCTTTCTGGAAAAAAGGCAGTGGCATTTTTAATACGAACGGGCAAGCTTTTACAGTAAGTCCCTATTGAAATTGCTGCTGGCATTACACATCATCTTAAGCAATCCAAATGGCAAGTAACACACATCCTTCAGGGTCCCCCACATTGCTGCTGAATGTCACTTAGACCAAAAGAAAAAGGAATGGGGACGGATTGTCTCTTTCTAGTTTGGGAAAGGAAGGGATAATGGAGTAGGAACATTTTTGACACCTATCTGTTCTTATTCCTTTCCTGATGGATCCCTAATCCAGCACTGACCCATGTATAAATCGGCCCTGGTTTGGGGGTTGTTTTTTTGTCTTTTTTATACATAAGAACATATGGTAGCTGCTGTTTACAAATATGTAAAGTTCTGTATTGAACTGAAAGCAAAATAATCTAATCATATTAATAAATAGCACAGTAGAGTCTCACTTATCCAACATAAATTGGCTGGCAGAACATTGGACATAGCAAAAATGTTGGATAATAAGATGGGATTAAAGTCAAATTACGTTATGATTTTACAAATTAAGCACCAAAACGTCATGTTTTACAACAAATTGACAGAAAAAGCAGTTCAATAAACGGTAAAGTTATGTAGCAATTATTGTATTTACGAATTTAGCAGCAAAATATCACAATGTATTTAAACAGCTGTGGATCCAGGCAGGAGACAGACTGTGTTGGATAAAACAGAATGTTGGATGAGCGAGACTCTACTGTACTCAAAACGGATACAAAGTTCAGGTTATTACATTAGAATCGACATGCATGGAAGAGGAAACCACAATAAAGTACACATTTTACTAATCCCCAGAAAATCTTCACAATGCTGTATTAACACTAAACTAAGACACAGGTTGATCAATATCCAGCCAGACCTCTGTGTTCATAGGTGTTGCCATGTGTCAGAAGGTCTTTCCATTGTTCCTTATAGTTTGACAGAATATGCAATTACTGATATTAGAGTAGATGCACAGTCAGTATTTTAAAAAGGAGCTTTTCAATTTAAGGTTGAGAAATAGATGCAAAGAATGTTGGCACTTAACTGGAGAGCTGATTCTGCACAACTAAGTAACTAGCAGGCAACCAATATGGTGAGCAATAAATAAATACGTTATTCTACACCTGTATGATCAGGAGAGCTGTGAAAAGCATCAGAAAACTTTTTCATGGCAGCTGAAAGATGAAACAGTGATGTTGAGCTTCCCTTTATTTTAAAAATCAATAGCCACAACCCAAATAGGTATTTTTTCTTAAACCCATTGATCTTTTAAAAATGGCTCTGCCTCCTTTTCCCTTGCAGCATCCGCAAACCCTTCCATCCTGAGAAATGTGTATGTGACCCCAGGTATATAGTTATATAAAACAGATATAAACAACAGACATTAACTGAAAATAAATCAACATTTGTAAGGCTTGCTAAACAGGTTGGTTTTCCTTTTTATGAAGTACAGCTGAAGCATCTTTTGCAGTCCACTGTAAATACTGCATGACAGATTTGAGCAAATATCTAAAACAGCCACTAGATGACGTTCAGAAAAAATTAAATGTTGCCATTTTTTGTGACTCCAACATTGAGCTAAAGGGGCCCCATTTAGGGTCCAGACCCACAGTTTAAGAAGTAGTGTGCTAAACAATAAGATCCAATAAAAGTACTCGAACACATTCAGCCTAGTGATTTACCTTGTGCCAAATGGACATCCGTATTACATTAGTTGCCAGCATAAACTTTTTCAATCCCAATTTTAATAATCTGCAATCACTCTGCTCAAACTGTAACTTCCATAAGAACATAAGAAGAGCCATGCTGAATCGGACCTCAGCCCATCTAGTCCAGCATTCTGTATCACACAGTGGCCCACCAGTTGTAGACGGGGATCTCGAGCAGAAGGGAGGGCAAAACCCTCACCTGCTCCCGACCCCCCACAACCAGTACCCAGGGAAATCCTGCCTACCTCAACCAACTCCGAGGTGGCACTTGAATGTCCTTTTCAGTAACTACCGATACACTTGGTATACATGAATCTGTCTAATCCTGCCTTGAAGTTGTTCAGGCTGACAACTGTCACAACCTCTTCTGGAAGTGAGTTCCATAACCCAATGACCCTCTGGGTGAAGAAATATTTCCCTTTATTAGTCCTAATTTTCCTACCTTGGAGCTTCAGGGAGTGCCCTCTAGTCCTAGTGTTTTGTGACAAAGAACATAATTTTTCTTTATTCACCTTTTCTATCCCATGCATGATTTTATACACTTCGATCAAGTCACCTCTTAAACGCCGTCTTTCAAGGCTGAAAAGACCAAGGCATTGCAACCTCATTTCATAAGGGAGCCGCTCCATCCCTTGGATCATTCTTGTTGCCCTTTTCTGTACCTTTTCCAGTTCCGTTATATCCTTCTTAAGGTGCGGAGACCAGAATTGTACACAGTACTCCATAGATTTGTAGAGAGGTAATACAACATTTGCTGACCCGTTTTCGATTCCCTTTCTGATCATGCCTAGCATAGAATTTGCTTTTTTCACTGCTGCTGCGCACTGGGTTGACATCTTCATTGAGCTGTCCACCAAAACCCCAAGATCCCTTTCCTGGTTTGTCTCAGAAAGCTTTGACCCCATCAATTGGTAGGTGTAGTTGGGGTTCTTTGCCCCGATGTGCATGACTTTACACTTGTTTAGGTTAAAATGCATTTGCCACTTTGTTGCCCATTCACTCAATTTCGAGAGATCTTTCTGGAGCTCTTTACAATCAGTTTCGTTTTTAACTACCCTGAACAATTTAGTGTCGTCTGCAAACTTTGCTACCTCAGAATTCACTCCTACATCCAGATCATTAATGAATAAATTAAAAAGTAACGGACCCAAAACTGAACCTTGGGGTAAGCCACTTCTCACCTCTTTCCACCCAGAGAAATGTCAGTTTATTACCACCCTTTGTTTCCTACAGTTTAGCCAGGTTCCAAACCAAGACAAGACCTGTCCTCTGATTCCATGGCTGAAGAGCTTATTTAGGAGCCTTTGGTGAGGGACTTTGTCAAAAGCCTTTTGAAAGTCAAGGTAAACAATATCAATTGGGTCCCCTTTATCTATGTGTTTATTTACACCCTCAAAGAATTCTAACAAGTTAGTAAGACATGATTTGCCTTTGCAGAAACCATGTTGATTTTCTTTCAGCAATGCCTGTTCTTCTATGTGCCTAGTAATATTTTCTTTAATAATGGTTTCCATCACTTTGCCTGGAACTGAGGTTAGACTAACTGGCCTATAATTTCCTGGATCACCTCTGGATCCTTTCTTGAAGATCAGTGTTACATTTGCCTCCCTCCAGTCCTCGGGTACAGTGCCTGATCTTAGAGAAAGGTTATATATCTTAGCTAGAAGTTCAGCAATTTCACACTTGAGTTCCTTAAGAACTCTGGGGTGGATGCCATCTGGACCTGGTGATTTGTTGACATTTAGTTTAGTAAGGCATGTGAGAACATCCTCCTTGTTTATCTCTATCTGTTTTAATTCTTTTAATTCCCTCCCTGAAAAAACTGACTCAGCTGCAGGCATATGTTGTCTGTCCTCCTGTGTGAAAACGGAGGCAAAGAAGTCATTTAGCCGCTCAGCAATCTCCTTGTCTTCACTGATTTTCCCTTTCTGACCATTGTCGAGTGGCCCAACTGCTTTTCTAGTTGGGTTCCTGCTTCTGATGTACTTAAAGAAGTTTTTGTTGTTTTTATATTCTTTGCTATATGTGCCTCGAAATCTCTCTTGGCTTTCCTGACTGTTGCTTTGCATTTAGTTTGCCAGAGCTTGTGTTCCTTTCTGTTCTCCTCGGTAGGAAGAGCCTTCCATTTCTTAAATGAGTTTTTCTTCTTTCCAATCACATCTTTTACTTCATTTGTAAGCCATACTGGTGTCCTTTTGGACTTTCCATGCCTCTTTCTTTTTATTGGAATGCATTTTAGTTCGGCCTGTTTTAAGGTATTTTTAAACAGTTTCCAAGCATTTTGGAGGGATTTGATTTTTTTTACTGCTCCTTTTAGTTTGTTCTTTTCAATTTTTCTCATTTTGGTGAAATTCCCTTTGTGAAAGTTTAATATCTCCGTGTTAGTTTTCACTGACAGTTTGCTATCTAAACTTAAGTTGAAGGTTATTGTGTTATGGTCACTGGTACCTATGGGCTCAGTTAAAAGGACATCTTGAACGAGATCTTGTTCATTAGTTAGCACCAAGTCCAGGATCCCCTTTCCCCTGGTTGGTTCCATGACCATCTGCTAAAGTATGGTATTATAGTATTATTGAAGTGTGAGTTTGTCTAAGTCACAAGCAATCTTTACTAAACCATTGTATATATTGTGACTTGTGTATCCTTCATGGATTTAGTTATCCAGGGCCCACTGTATACTATAATATATGATATATATTAGTGTAGAAGTAAACATCATATATAAGTCAAGGGCAGATTTGAGGGACACAATTATGGATTTTGATTGATTGATTGATTTGTGGCATTTGTGTACCACCCTTCATCCCGAATAGGTTACTGCAAAGTACGCTACATGGGGTTGCCTTTGAAGACTGTTCAGAAACTATAAGTAGTCCAACGGGTGGCAGCCAGATTACTCACCGGAACAACATACAGGGAGCATACCACTCCCCCCACCTCCCATTACGTCAGCTCTGCTGGCCGCCGGTCCACTTCTGAGCACAATTCAAAGTGCTGGCTTTGGCCTAAAGAGCCCTATACAGTTCCGGCCCTGCGTACTTGTCCGAACGTATCTCCTTCTAGGATCCACCCCGAAGCTTAAGATCATCGGAAGAGAACCTGCTCCCTATCCTGCCACCCTCGCAAGCACGATTGGTGGGGACGAGAGACAGGACTTTGTCGGTGGTGCGCCCCCTCCCCCCCGGTCTGTGGAACACACTCCCCAGTGAAATCGGGTCGGCCCCCTTTCTCTTTTGCTTTAGAAAAAAGCTCAGAACATTACTGTGGGACCAGGCATTTTGGTAGCAGGCCTAGCAGTAATAATCACAATGATTCATGAGAATTGACAATGGACACACGTTGGACTGCGACTCTGGGCATGGAGTTGGATTTGGACTTGGTTGTATTGTTTTATAATGTTTTAATGGATATTTTATACTTGAATGTTTTAACTAATGTTTAACATGTGATTAAATTGCTTTTGTTTGTTTTGGTCTTGACATCTAATAGTAGCTGGTTGTGAGCCGCCCTGAGTCCCATTTGAAATAATTAAGTCTCAAAGGGGCAACAATTCAATGCCATCAATAAAAAACAGTATAAAACATCAAAATTGACCCTCCCCTGATAAAACATTAAACATTATTAAACACATCACATATCACACAAAGATTTAACCTGTGGATAAATCAAGAGTTAAGTCTGTTGAGAAGGGAAAGCACCAGCTACCCTCAACCATTTTTGCCCAAGAATTTTAAAAGGCCTTTCATCATTCTACTAAGAATAGAAAATGGCTCCTTTTTATAGAGGCCTGGGCAAAGGAGAAAAGGGAGGGGGGGGGTTGAGCATTTATTTGCTTTCTCACAAATAAGCTACCGTATTTTTCGCACCATAAGGCGCACCGGATGATAAGATGCACTTAGATTTTAGAAGAAGAAAATTGGAAAAAAAATATTTTGGGCCAAAAAGTGCTTCAAGCGCCGGGCCCACTTTTGGCCCAAAATATTTTTTTCCAATTTTCTTCTGGAAGGGTGGACCCTCCTCGGCGCCCTCCGCCATCCCTAAGCCTTTCCCTTGGCCGCCTCCTCCTCGGTCCCGCTCCTCCTCCGGTCCCGCCTCCTCTGCCTCCGTCACCGCCGCCCCCGCCCCGGCCGCCTCCGCCGCTTACCGCCGCCTCCGCCGCTTTCCGCCGCCTCCCCGCCCTCGCATGCGCAGTAGGTCCCAAGCGCGCCTGACGCGCGTCTGACGTCTGGCGCTGGGGCGCTGACGCAGGCACGCCTGGCGCACCTGCGTCAGACGTCAGACGCGCCAGGCGCGCTTGGGACCTACTGCGCATGCGCGGCGGCGGCGAGGGAGGCGGCGGTAAGTGGCGGAGGCGGCGGAAAGCGGCGGAGGTGGCGGAAAGCGGCGGTAAGCGGCGGAGGGCGGTGACGGAGGCAGAGGAGGCGGAGGAGGAGGCGGGACCGAGGAGGAGGCGGCCAAGGGAAAGGCTTTCTATCGCCTCCCCCCCCTCTTCGCTCCATAAGACGCAGCTGATTTTTCCTCCTACTTTGGGAGGAAAAAAACTGCGTCTTATGGTGCGAAAAATACGGTACTCCTTTTGTGCTCAAGAGAAAGTGTAAGGCAGGGATTGTGGAACAAGAGGAGGTCCATGAAGGGTAAAACCAAGTGTCCTAAACAAGGATTCTGGTGGTTGTAGCAATGGCAGTCATTTCAGTGTCACCCCTCCCACACAGCCCTAATGAAACCACTGCATCCAAGCATTCAAAAAGGTGAACAGTATCGCCATAGAAGACAGTACTTACATCAACCCATGGGTAAGTCGACCCCCAACCCTGGTTTTTGGGTAGATTTTTTCAAAAAGTGTTTTACTTTTACACTAGTATATATGGTAATATAAAAAGTGACAAGCTAGTCTTCATTAGCTCTGCCACCTTGTGTGAACCCAGATAATGTAACATCCGAAGAAATCTCTTCATAGGGACTTTCAATTTTTTAAAAAAATCTAAAACAAATTTTATTCCTTATGTGATGAGAACTAGTCTGTACAAATATAGCTGTAGAAAGTCTAGGAAAGAGTCCACTGGCAGTTGACTTTTCTATATACACAGGCACACAATAGCGGTTCACTATAAACTTATAACAACCATAATCACAGGCATATTGCGCCATCACCCAAATTTAAGAGTTAAATAGCAACATTCATATGGTAGGTAATCAGTTTTTAAAGAAACATATTATGTAGTAATTTATAAGAAGCACTTACTGGGTGATTTTTTTGGAGGGATGGAAGGATAGGTTCAGGTAGGGCTATAAAAAAAAAGTTTAAAGTTGCTGTGATTCATGTACTTCACAGAAAACAACATACCAGCTACACCAGTGGTGTGAACTGAGGGCCTAGGATAAAATACTTATTTGAAATGTCAATATTCTAGGCCTCTTAAATTAACCAAAATTAGCTTCACAATTTTTGTGTGAAACTTGATTAAACATTTTAGAATATGAAAGTTACTCATTT
Source organism: Anolis apletophallus (assembly GCA_030556195.1). Taxonomy (NCBI): domain Eukaryota; kingdom Metazoa; phylum Chordata; class Lepidosauria; order Squamata; family Anolidae; genus Anolis; species Anolis apletophallus. The sequence continues at coordinate 43,197,388 of JARBWK010000006.1, forward strand.
AAGCCAAAGTCAGTAATATTCCTATTACATAGAAGGAAACAGAATTGTTTATATAAATATTTTTTCATTGCACGGGTCTTTTAAATAGCTGTAGACTTCAGTGAAACTTGGATCTTGCAGATTTTAATCACAATACAATGTCATTATCTCAATATTCCCTTGGTCTCGCTCTCTTTTCTTTGGATACAGACAACTGACCACAAACAGCAGTTTTGCTCTCAAAGTCCCTCAAACATTTAAACCCCTTTAAAGAACCCTTAAAATTGACAAAAAGATGAAACTAGAAGTAACATGACATCACTTCCAAGTCATATCAGGTGCAGGGCTGAAAAATAGACCTCCAAATTTCTGCAGTTGCTCAGAGGTGCTTTACACATAGCAATGCTTAAACATTCTTCACACGAATATCCACTGGATTCTAATTGCTTTTTTTTTTACTGACAGATGACAGTGGGTGTATATTTCTGTAAGCATTCATCAAATTTGGTGACATACACAATACAAATGACATATACAATGATGGCATACAATTGTATATGTCATCAACAACCTTGGTGAATACTTATAGAAAATTATAAAACTGAATTTTAAAAGACTTATAAAACTAAGTTTTAAAAGACTTTTTAGCTATTTTCAAAAGTGGACTACTGTATCACTTTCCATTCTGTGAGAGAAGATATGAGTGAATGAATTTTCCATGTTATCCATAATTAATTTAAGATTCCCCGTATTTATTTCTGAAACACATTTTAAAGCATCTTTCTGAATCTAAGAATTCAAAACATTTTATCTGATCTATATCACATTTCTGCAGTAGGTTTCCTACCAATTCTGGAAAGACTACTGTAATCACAAGAGTGGATATTCACCAGTGAGATTTTTTTTGCAACTATACAGTTATAATGCACTTCTGTTCAAAGCACCTAAATGTTCATGAATAGTCACACAAAATGCACATCCTAATTTCTAATGAGACTCATATAATAATAAGATGAAGAGAAACATAGAAAATGACAGTATGGAAGGATTTTCAATGGACCAGTTAAATTTATTACAAAGTAAAGAACCTCCTAAAACCTACAGTTTTTAAAAATGTGTAATATTTATCACAATTTTATCTCGTTGTTCCTTCTATGCATTCAAGAGCTATATGCATGGTTTAAAAAAGAGAATTAAAGAACACAAGCTCAAACCAGCCAAGAATTGAGGTTTAAAACAGAGAGAAAACATGATAGGTGCAACAGAAATAACTAAGTAATTGCACCAGGGATCAAACCTTTATTGAATTAAGAATTCACTGGGAGGAATTAAAAAAATTGTGAAAAGATGTCAGTCACAGGGCATTTTTAGGAGAATAAAGCTGGATATTCACCTGTTGCCTAGGTATAAGACTATGTAAAAAAGCAGTAACAGCTTCTTTCTTACAGTGGGTTGTTGTGTATTTTCTGGGCTGTATGGCTGTGTTCTAGACCTCACAATCTCTGAGGATGCCTGCCATAGATGAAGGCGAAACCTCAGGAGCAGGGCCGTAGCCAGGATTTTGGTTCGGGGGGGCTGAGACTGGGTGGAAGAGGGTTTACCCTAGCAAACCTTTTGTATTGTTATCCCAATAACCCCATGAAGGTGGGATATAATGAGCATGGTGATCAGATCATGATATGAATAAACGTAACAGTTTAAATAATGTACCAGTAAGGCCTTCTCGCGGACCACCCTGAGAATTTCGGGGGGGGGGGTGAAGCCCCCTTAGCCCCCCCTCTCCCCAGCTACATGCCTGCTCAGGAGAGAATGCTTCTGGAACATGGCCGTACAGCCCGGAAAACATACAACAATCCAGTTATTCCAGCCATGAAAGCCTTCAAGAATGCATTCTTTCTTACAATTTGGTACTATTTTAAAATAAAGAATTAGTTAAAAGATCATGATGATGAATGGCATATTTGATTCTTGCTATTAGCTAATTTAAGAGATAGCAAAAAACTCAACAATTATGCCACAGTATTTTCTCAATGAAAACAATATACTAGCCTCCCCCCAGCCCCAAAAAAGGGAGCATCAAGAAAAAAACACAAATGTGAAATCAAGTCTAATTGAAAAGTAAACAGATTTTAGTGTTCTGAGAATGAGGGACTCAGGAGAAGCAAAAAAATCAAGACCTTAAAAGCAAGCATCCAGAGATACCCTAAGCAGTTCTATTAGGAAGGAATTCATACAAGTTATACTAAAAGGAAAGGCCATTCCAAAAGCAAAAAATATACTTACTTTGTAAATAGTGCAAAACCATCAACACAAGACTATAGCTGCTTAAAGTGCCTCGACTGGCATCATTTATGCCACGAAAGCTTGCCCACTTCTTTACAACCAGGACTAAAGGACGTACTCGACTCTCAACTGTAAACAAGATAAAGAACAGTCAGATGCTTTTTAAAAATAAGAACTTCCTACAGGGAGTTATATACTACAGATCTATATCTACAACACTAACCAACACACATCTTGGTGTCACAAATGTCAGGCCTGTTTCTAGATATATTTGATCTGCTGATTACAGTTTTCCTCTATCAGCTCTAGTTTTTGAGATACGGAATATATGGTAGCCATATTTTAAAAAACTAGAGCTGATGCAATTTATCCAGTGCAATTTTCTGAACCCCAAATAACTCCAGGAACAGGCCGTGGCCAGGGGAGCTTTTGCACAGATTATTTATTTATTATTTATTTATTTAAAATTTTTGTACCCGACCTTCTCACCTCCATGGAGGGACTCAGACCGGCTTACAGCAAAATTCAATGCTATACAAATTTAAAACATCTTAAAACAGCATATTAAAATACATAAAAACAGAAATACATAAAAACCACATTGCCATTAAAACCACATTCAACTCGGTCTATAAAAGTGGTCACTCATTTCAACTGTGCCCGTACCTTAGGAAGTCTGATCTGGCTACGGTGGTCCACGCTCTGGTCACATCCCAAATAGATTACTGCAACGCACTCTACGTGGGGCTGCCTTTGAAGACAGTTCGGAAATTGCATCTAGTCCAATGGGCAGCAGCCAGATTACTAACAGGAGCTACATACAGGGAGCACACCACCCCCTTGTAGTGTCAGCTTCACTGGCTCCACTTCCGAGCTCAATTCAAAGTGCTGGTTTTGACCTACAAAGCTCTATACAGTTCTGGCCCAGCTTACTTGTCCGAAACGCATCTGCCTCTATGTCCCACCTCGCAACTTAAGATCATCTGGGGAGGCACTGCTCTCGCTCCCATCAGCATCTCAAATGCAGCTGGTGGGGACGAGAGGCAGGGCCTTCTCGGCTGTGGCTCCTCGTCTATGGAATGCGCTACCTAGCGAAATAAGATCGACCCCATCCCTCCTAGTATTTAGGAAAAAAGTAAAATCTTGGCTATGGGACCAGGCCTTCACACAATAGCAGAATGCAGCACTGTGGACTGGATTAGGAATGGCAAAATGACTGACGAGAATATGGATAACTGTTTAATAACATAGATTTATGGAGGAACACTGTTTTTAATTTACTCGAGTGTTGAATATTTGCTTGTTTTTAACTGTTATTATTTAATGATATACTGTAGGTTTTTAGAATTTTATATTGTATGTTTAGGCATCGAATTGCTGCCTTGTTAGCTGCCCTGAGTCACTGTCCGTCCGTCCGTCCCCCCGGGGGGTGGGAAGGGCGGGGTAGAAAAATTGCAAATAAATAATAATAAATTTTTTTAAATAAGGCACCAATTTTTTGGTTGGTCTATATAATCTTTCCAACTGCAAAAATCCTTTGACAACTCAAAGAGTCACAGCTACTAAAACATGTTACATTTAAAGCCCCACCTATTCCACGAGGACTTTGCTTAATTCCTTAACAGTTTCAAAAAACATATGTGCAAGAATTTTTGTACATTTGTCACTTCCTGTCTCACATTTGTCATTTTCCTCCTTCTGTTTTGTGATCTTGAACTCTTCCTTTGAAATTGTTTAAATGCAGAGATATATGAACCCTTGACCATAAACATTCTATTCAGGATTCGTTTTTCTGTAAAAGTGTCATGTACAGTGCTGATACTAGGAAATCCACCTTCCAATTGTGTATCTCTCACAGCACTGATTTTTTTGGAACTATTGCTAAACAGCCAGCTCCCAAGCCAGCTCAGTGAAGACTGACTATGTTCCTTAAGCACACACAACTAAATACTGTAAGGCAAAAACCCAGAAAACAAGGATTGCGTAAAATAATGAAGTTTCCAGAAGAAGGGCATCCTGAAGGGCTTCATTTTGTTGTAAATACCTAATTTTGCTATTGCTATTATAATGTAAATCATCATAATGTAACTTGTGAAACTAATCTTTGTCAGAGCTATATTATACTCAAAATATCATATGGCAAATAAAACAGATACCAGAAAGTGTTATTTCACAATTACAGTCTCCAAGTTACAAACATCCAACTTACAAATAATTCATAGTTTAAGAACGAGGATGAGGCAACAGGCAGTGAGAGAAACCTACCCCTTGGAAAGGAAATAAACTCCTGAAAGAGTTATAATGGGAAAAGGTTTCTCAACTGAAGCTTTATCACCAATTCTTGTTTCCAAAACAAGGCAAAATTTTCAAAATCCAATTATCACAGGGATAAAAAGTAAGGTGAAATCTTCTGAACAGAGGCACAGACAGCAAAACAAACACCACAGGCATGTAAACCCTTCCCTCTGCGATCCGAAGCTAGACAGCTGAAGTTACACTTAAAATGTTGCTCTTCCAACTTGCATACAAATTCAACTTAAGAACAAACAGGTCCAAACTTTTTCATAACTTGATCACTGCCTGTACTAAGATCTAACCTAACCAAGTCTGTCAGATAACTTATTTTTCAACAATTCATCCAAAGCTATAGATAGTTCTGTTGAGTGAAGTTCTTTCTATTCTGTTTTTTTTAATTCTCAAAAACTGTTGTTAATTACTTATTATCAAGTTGCATTTGACTAATAGCAACACTATAAACGAGAGACCTCCAAGTCAATGATCTTGCCCAGCTCTTGCAAACTCAGAGCTGTTGCTACCTTGATTGAATCTGTCCACCTGGAATGCAGTCTTTCTCTTTCTTAAAGCCTCCTACCTTATGATCATTATTGTCTTTTCTGGTGAGTCATGTCTTCTCATGATATGGACAAAGTATGACAGTCTCAGTTTAGTCATCTTGACTTTGAAAGCGAGTTCAGGTGTTATTTTCTCGAAGACCCATTTATTTGTATTTTCAGCAGGCTACAGTATCTACAGAATGGTTCTCCAGCACCACATTTCTAATGAGTTGATTTTTTTCCTATCAGATTTCTTCACTTCGCCCTGATAGGGATATATCTTGCTTTGGAGCAAGAGAATGCCCCAAGATCATTTACACTGCCACCACTCACTTATTTTAACCCACAGTTAAAACTCTGACCTGTAGAGCTCCCCCCCCATCTTCCCTTATATTTTTCCATTATTCATTGTTTTAATTCTATTTGTTATGTAATATTATTAGTAATAATAATATATTAACCAATACAAAACCAATAAACACAAACTATTTTTGCAGATTGATCCTATGCACATTTTTTGAGATGCAGTAGAGAAATAAAATGGCACATAGAAAGAACTCAAGCTTGACATACTGAACAGGTCTGAGGTTGCAAACATAGTAAGAGCACCTAAGATAACTGCATACACACAGTAAAATGTATGGACTTCTTACCGTATGCATAGGTTCTGAGAAGGAATGTATTTCGTATTCCAACAACATTGTTTACATTCAAGTCAAACTCCACATGGCTGGAAGGGGAGAAAAATCAGACTTACAAAAGCATTTTTACAAATATTTCAAATAAAGCTGTAACTAAAACAATAGTTGGTTAAAGTCTTGATTTTCAAGGATAAGTGCTCTGCCTACTGCCCGTGTTTTATTTCTGTGCACATTCAAAAAAATATATAGCTGGAATTCTCCATTATTTAGTGCCACTAATCTTAAAAGCTGGCTTTAGGGCCTGTAATTTCTTTGTGCAATAGGCTGTCATCAATAACCTGAAATAATGCTGCTAAACAAAAACTGGTATTCTTCACAACACAAAGCATCTTCCACTCAACTGCGACTGCAAGCCCCCCCCCCGCCGCCTATAATTTTCTAGAGTTGTAATTCCAGAAAATCCATGTACTTGCTATTACTATGGAAACATTTTATACCAGGCTAATCACAAAACACAAACAAGTATAAGCAATAAGCAATAAAACGGGCAGGTGTTTTCCGAATACTACCATTTCTAGCATTCAGCATGTTACAGGTGCAACCCATAGAAAAAAATATATCAGCAACATATCTCACTGTGTGGACAATACCAGACAGATAGTGAGCGATCAAGCTCTAATTTTGTTTAAAATATAATTAGTACATACAGGCAGAATCTGGTGCTCTTTAGTCAATAACTTGAATTTTTGATCAAGTTGCTGAGTGGTGAGTATCCAGTAGTAAAGAAATGACTTGGCTTTTGCTTACAGGAAATTCACTGTTTTATATGTTCTATATTTCGTGAAACAAAGGCAACAATTAAGCCTTGTTCACAATCTGACCTTCGGTTTGCTACATAGCAACCCACATATTTAAGGAGACACATCATTGATCAAGGTCCTGGGAAAATAGATTCTAGTGAATTCTAAAGCAGAACTGAACAACTTAATATAATTAGATGAAGTGTAAGAGATTAATCTTAAAGGAAAAACAAAGCCTCCGACAGGTTATGGGTTATAATAAAGATATAAAGCCTGCTTCCACTTTACTCAGATAATCAGGAAATCCTAAGGAGCATAGATGCTGCAAATAATCAAATAAATTTACCCTCCTGCTGAGACTTAGCCAAGAAACTGGACAACAACAGGAAAATGCATTTAATCACTATCATTAAATCAAATAAGGATGTTGAGATATCAGGGACTGCGACAGGGGAGAGAAGAAAATGGGGAAGACATAACAGAAAAGAAAAACACAATATAGCAACACCTTGCTGGTACAATTTTTAAACAAAACTAATTCCCCTGATGACACCACAGGTTAAACCGATGAGCTGCTGAACTTGCTGACTGAAAGGTTGGCGGTTTGAATCCGGGGAGCGTGGTGAGCTCCCACTGCTAGACCCAGCTTCTGCCAACCTAGCAGTTCAAAACATGCAAATGTGAGTAGATCAATAGTTACCGCTTTTGCGGGAAGGTAACAGCGTTCCATGCAGTCATGCCAGCCACTTGACATTGGTGGTGTCTACTGAAAATGCCAGCTCTTTGGCTTAGAAATGGAAATTAGCACCACCCCCCTGAGTCGGACACAACTAGACTTAATGTCAGGGGAAGCCTTTACCTTACCCAAAAATTAGCCTGTTATGTTAAAAGATCGATGTTGCTGCAAATGCATCATCATCTCTCTCCTTAACTTATTGATTTTGCCAGCCAATTAGTCCTGTTAGCTAGAGGAATCTCAGAATTATAATTCACAAAAGTAACTTTTCCAATAGAAAGACATGGAAGAAATATGCTTCTCCTCCTCTAAGTAGGGATATTGCAACTCTGCCAGCACATCCATCTCACAGTCTGCTATTCTCCCCTGACATAACCATGATGTCACGAGCAGTTTGTGTCCTTATATAACAATCCCACTAAATCCAGTAAAATAGCATAAAAAGCCAAGATTTGTTGGAAATTGTAGCGGTAGTCCAAAATTATCAACATGGCAGGTTAAAGCAATATCATTCAAGAAAAGGAAAATAAAATACCAGAAATAATGAAAACCTTACACTTCTCTGAAATTGAGAGAATAGTGCTCTGCATTGGATTCATTTCCCATTTACTTTACCAAAGTGCCAAACAGGCTGATCAATAGTAAGCTGAAAATCTGTCAGCATGTTTTCATATCATATGCTTGAATTGTTGCCAGAATGCAAGAATTAGTGATAATAACAAGGACTTACCTGACTTTATCCCTGAACTTCACTATTGGCACTTTTGCTCGGATTAACTGAGGTCTCTCAATGTAATTTGCTAAATAAGGAAAAAAGAAAAGTCTACTGATATCTACAAATAAAATAATGTGCAGTAAGCAGAAACATCAAGAGAATTCCATAATAGTTACAGAGTTGTCTTTGTGAAGCAAGCAGATAGTTTTGCAGGCAGTCCCTAAGTTACAAACATCCAACTTACAAATGACTCATAGTTAAGAACAGGGGCTAGACAACAGGAAGTGAAGGAAATCTATCCTTAAAAGGGAAATTCTCTCCTGAAAGAGTTATCATGGGTAAAAGGTGCAGCCACTGAAGCATCCTCACCAATCCTTATTTCCAAAAGTCAAATTTTTCAAAATCCAATTATCACAGGGACAGAAAGTGAGGTGAAATCTTTTGAACAGGACCACAGGCAGCAAAATGAACACCACAAGGGCGTTAACCGTTTGCTATGCTATCCAAAGCTTATATATATTTATATTTGGCTGGAGTTGCACTTAAAAATGTACCTGTGTACCTGTTCTGACTTACAAACATATTTGATTTAAGAACAGACCTACAGTACCTTATATGTAACTTGCTCTAGAACATAAGCACATTTCAAGAAGTCATTTCTATTTTAATTATTGCATTTTTTTCTGTCATCAGGATCTAAATAATTCCCTGTAACAAGATCAAGACAGATTGCAGTATTTAATACCATACAGTGTTCCCTCACTTATTGCTGGGGTTAGGTTCCAGGGCCTCCCGCAATAAGTGAAAAACCCAATGTGGGGATACTCTATTTATTTTAATATTTACACACTATTTTAGTAGTTATGCACTATTTTAAGCCTTTATAAACCCAAAATAAAGTGAAGGAAGTGAAGGAAATGAAGGAAAGGCCCTTCAAGGCTGTAGGTAGGTAGGGAGGACTGAGGAGGGAAAGCGCCTTGGAGAGCGGCGGCAAAACCCCACAAAACAGTGAAAATATTTATTTATTATTCGTATTTATATACCGCTCCATTCCTTTAGGGTCGGGGCGGTTTACATAGATAAAACAGGCAATAACAATAAAACAACTTTAACACTATACATTAAAACACTATAAACTACTAACAACTGCCCCAATTTATCACAACACAGTCAAACAGGACCATTGATGTTAAACGCCATTGATATTAAATACCATGATATATATTTTAAATTAATATTTTTTGAAATCCGTGAAACAGCAAGTCCACATTAAGCAAATCGCAAAGTAGCGAGGGAACACTGTATATACTTGAGTATAAGCCAATTTTTTCAGCCCCCTTTTAAGGCTGAAGAAGCCTCCCTTGGATTATAATCGAATCAAGGTTATTTATTATTTTACTCTATTATCATTATTATTACATTTACATTATTTTGCTCTATTACTTTTATTACATTTATTATTTTACTCTTTTATTTTTATTATTACATTTATTATTTTACTCTATTATTATTACTACACTTATTATTTTACTCTATTATTACTATTATTATTACATTTCCATTATTTTACTCTATTATTGCTTTATTACATTTATTATTTTACTTTCTTTGTTATTATTGGAAAGATACATAAGCACATTTACACTGAAGAAAGTTAAAATAATGATTTAATCAGAGTTGGACAGTCTTATCTTAAATTTCACTTTTATGTAAATATTCAAAAACATTTAACCTACTGATGTCACAATTAATGTAATTTTATAGGTATCTATTTTTATTTTGAAATTTACTAGTAGCTGCTGCATTTCCCACCCTTGGCTTTACTTGAGTCAATACATTTTCCCAGGTTTTTGTGGTAAAATTTGGTGCCACAGCTTATATTCAGGATGGCTTATACTCCAGTACATACGGTACATTCACTAGGATCAATTTCCCATTGAAATAAAAATATGCTGTAGTCAGTTCATGCAGCTCAAGCTGGCTGCATTTACCCCATTAACTTTATAACCTTATTGATATATCTTTGTCATAAGTAATCTGTAAAGGGAGTTGTGAGAATTCTTGTTATGGTACCACAGAAGAAAAAAGATGAAGTTACAGATCTGTAACAGTTACAGGAGACAGTGGACTGTTTCCCTCTCATCCTGGCCACTGCTCTCTTCCACATCAGCACTGGAAAGCCTTAGATTTACTATGAGACAGTCCTGGAACAGCATTGAGTTCTCCTTTTTTCCCCAAGATAGCTCTTTACACCAAATCTTTTGCATGCAGCTAGTTCATTTTTTTTTACTTTTAAAGTATTCCTGTAACAGGCCTAATTCCCTGGGTAAATGTTTGGCACAGGAAAAGAAGCCAGTCCCAGGATACTATCCTGGAGGCTAATAGGCATAAGGAGGAAAACACTGTATTCTCACAATGGCGGGAAAAATCCTCTTTCAATTATTGCAACAGAATATTACAACTGACCATACAATAGTCACATTTTTCCAGCCTTTAAAGGGGGTGCGACTATTATGCAGTGCAGCAAAACTAATCAGCATTACAACATCAAATGGCAATGCTTGATCTTTAATATAGCAGTTAGGTCTTGTGCATCTGTGTGCGATGGAGAAATAGAGAAAGAGGAGAGAAGAGATTGATAGTGCTTCCAGTAAAGATTACAAACTAATAGATCACAGAAAGATTTAGAAAGAACTCTTTAACGAAAATAAAAAGCATGCCATTCAACATCTCAGCACTTTGAGCTCAAAAACCCAGTCCAGTTTACTCACATAAAGAAGCATACAGGCAGTCCTAATTATTAAGCTTAGTGTTTTGTTAATAAATACTATAAAAAAGGTTTACTAGAACTTACAAAGTTTCCTACAGAAATGTTTTTGGAGTAAACCAAGTATGTATCTTGCTTCAGTCTTCTGATTAATCTGAAATAAATTGCAGCCATTAATACTTAGGATGTGAATGGAAAATGATTTAATATTTTACTTCACTTGGAAAAGCCTAAGAAAATTAATGTGAAATCTTATAAGTAAAGAGCAAGTGAACAAGAGTCAAACCCAAATCAGTTGTTTTTCCTTCAGCACAGTTACAGCTGTGTGATGGGACAGTGGAGATAAGATCACTGCTTCACCCCTTGCTGTTAATGCTCATGGACTCTGAACTGCATTTCTACAGCATGGACACAGACAGACCACTTTCTGTTCAATGGGGGTTCTTTGTGAAATGTAGAATGCTCAATAATCACGTCTCTCCCCCTCATGTGATAGCAATTAAACCACCAAGTGGGAGAGAACAAAATAGCTCAAGTCTTCTTTACTTTCATCTTTACCATAATCTAAGTATTTCATGTTAGGTAACAACTCTGCAATATTCATATTCAACATCCACTGTGCTGTTGCATGCTTTCAAGCTGTTCCTAACCCTAAGACAAACCTATCATGAGGTTTCATTGGCAAGATTTATTCACGGGGCTTTTTGGCTTATCTTTTCCTCTGAGACTAAGACTGTACCTTGCCCAAGGTCTCCCAGTGAGTTTCTCTAGCCAAATGGGGATTCAAACCCTGGTCTCCCAGTGGCATAATCCAATACCGAAACCATTACGCCATGGTGGCTCACTTCAATATCCATATTTTGGGAAACACCAGAACAATAACAGAACCCCTTTTAATTGTATTGATACATCTCAACAGGTACATTTTAAAAGTGTAACTCTGGCCTCTCTCTCTCTCTCTCTCTCTCTCTCTCTATATATATATATATATATAATTATTATTTGTTCAAACTTCTATCACCGCCACTCCCCGAGGGCTCGGAGCGGTTCACATGTCTGATCAACAAAACAATGGTCAACAGACAGACAATACAACATCAAGAGAGAAAGGAAAGAGGGGGAGAGAAGGGGAGGGGAAGAGGGAAGAGCAGGGGTAGAGCTCAGGATGTGGCAAGGGGGTGCTCAGGTAGAACTGGCAGACGCCACGTTGCCATCAAAAGACGGAAGCGTGGGAGGTCTCAGGGAGATCTCTCGTAACAGGCCACAGGAGAGACGGGTGGCCTGGCTTCCTTTGTCCAAAGGTCTGACGAAAGGAGTCAGATATATATATATACATACACACACACACACACATATACATACATGCACACACACGCGCGCACACAAATATATATACATACACATACACTATGTCAGCTCCAGCTCCCCATGTGGGGATATGAGAGAAGCCTCCCACAAAGATGGTGAAACATCAAACATCCCGTGTCCCCTGGGCAAAGTCCTTGAAGACGACCAGTTCTCTCACACGAAAAATAACTTGCAGTTTCTCAAGTCACTCCTGACATGAAAACACACACACATATATACATATATAGATTGGCTGGAGTTACACTTTAAAAATGTACCTGTTCCTACTTACAAATTAAACTTAAGACCTTGAGGACTGCCTGTACTGTAATCCATTAGAGATTTTTCAAGGGTTGTGAATGAAAGCTGTGTGTGCTTTTTACGTGATTAAAACTAATGCCATACATAACATAACACTACTTTTAACTAGAATGACAGTATCCATTCAAGTGATATTTTAATCTTTTCCCCTTCTGTGAAGAGAGCATTTTAAATATACATTTTATCTATCCTTAATTGTCTCTTCCCTCTTCTTTAAACAAATGAATAGAAGAACATCAGGCAGTCTTTATGCCCAGGACTTATAACTTGAGACTTCTTAAATGTTGCAGGTGTGAGCTACAGGTGGAAGATTGCTTTCTAGGTACTGAGAAGAAACCATGTGGATTGTGGATGTAAGTCATGAGCCTCATCTTATGGGCTTCGTGGTCCACCATATAGAAAAGACCACCATGTAATTGTATGAAAATAATAACATTTGATTATACATAATATAAACTGGGTAGGCATCATCATGCAGGGCAAAATATGCAAAATATTTAAGAATTGAAATAGATTTTGCTTTACTTATTCTGTATTCCAACAAATCAGGAACACAGGCACAAGCATGGGTAACAAAAATGTTATTGCTAAATTTGTTAAAGATTTCTAACATTGCTTCCCCATCCTATAATGTTGTGCTCCCTCTAAAAGCACTTTCTCCCAAAAGGAACACAGAAATTGAGAATTAGCTTGTTATAGATCAGATTGATTGCGTGGACAAGCTTTCTTCTCGTACTTACTGGTTCCTCTTTAACCACCAGGCACAAGTCACCATCACTGCTTCGAGTACCAAAGCCATTAAGTGAGGATCCAACCAAAAATAGCCTACTATCTGCAAGGTACGAAATACATAATAGAATACATGTAATAAAATCAGTCCATGTCTTTAGAAGAAATTATTAAGTTCATGTATAATTTTTTTTTAAAAACCTCAACATACTTGGGAAGATCTGTTGAATTTCCCTTTGGAGTTGTGTTCGGCAAAGCTCTTTTCTGTTCAAATCATAGACTTGTTGTTGGCATGCTTGAAATAACTCCAGTACCTGTTGACTTAACTTTACATATATAAAACATACAGTTACGTTTACTATATAGCTATCCATACAATCTGTTTAAAACTGTTATAAAGAATAGGAGTCTACTGGCTGCCTCAACTAGAACAGTCCCATTTAATTAACGCTGAATCATCAATCAACACAAAGATAAATCCTACTGATTCAATTATTCAACTCTCATCATGATTAACAACAGAATCCAGGCCATTCTAAGCCACTCTGGGTCCAATATTGGGAGAAAGGTGGATTATAAAATAAATAACTTTTCTAAATGTATGCAGAGCATGTATTTGTGTGCGCATGCAGACTTCCCAGGCAGTGGCTTTCTCGAAGGTCATCTATCGGATTGGTTCAAAAACTCACTGTAAATAAAAGGATTCAGCCAGCGTCTGGCTAGACAGGCTAGCTTACCTTCCTCAATTTTTCTCTTTTAAAGGTCAGTTATCAAAGCAAGGAGCTTTAGCCTTGAAAATAATTACCGTAACTACAAAAAGCAAGATTTGAATCTATGTGAAATTTGGTTTTGGTCACAATCAGAAAGGAAACGTTGCTGGGAAAAAATTGGTGCATTTATAGCATCACTACTGTTGCCATAGTATATAGTCCACATTGGGGAGGTTCTGCTGTAAAACAAGTCACTGGAAAGACAGGACTTCAGTGAATGTTTCCCAAATTATTTCTGATATAAACCCTTACATCAGTGCTGAACTTGGAAAGTTATGTCATTATTTTATTGTATTATTTAGTTATTGTTCACATTTTTTGATGTTATTGTCTGTTGTATGTATTTTATTTTGCCTTATTGTAATTCTTGGGCTTGGTCTCATGTTAGCCACCCCGAATCCCTTCTAGGAGATGGTGGCGGAGTATAATAAAGAATTATTATTATGTTGCTAAAATAATTAGCGATAATATCAGGACTCAGCCATACCCCCAAAAAGTCTTTGTGCTTATCATTTTTAAGAAACATAAGTCTTTAGTTGCCTTTTTCTATAAGTAAGCAAGACACCTCTGGTTTTTAAAATTTAAATATTTATTTTATTTATTTATTATTTCGGCTTCTATGCCGCCGAACTCCCAGGGGCTCGCGGCGGCTTACAGTAGCCACAAGGCACAGCAATACACAGTCGAGGGCGATTAAAAACAATAGTAACAATAAAAACAGATTGAACAGGGTTAATTAAAACAATGGTACAACATGTACTAAAGCTGAAAATTATTGGCGGCGAGTGGACCGGGCCTACCCATTAAAAGCCTGTTTAAAAAGGTGGGTTTTACATCTAAATGCTATAAAAATGATACTGTGACACTACAATCCACCTGCTAATTCCTGTCCTGCTTTTTAATTGGTTTGGGACTCAAGGCACCTTACACCAGTTTAAATAAGCATATGGTAGTTAAAAATTTACAACATACAAATGTAAAAAAGCAATTAAATCATCATAAAATAAAATCAGTTTCAGAAAAATAAAGAAAACAACACATAAACCTCAATACCTTGAGGTGCAAAAGGAGGACCACTGTGGCCAACACAAGCGAGTATTTGAACAACTTAATATTCCTCTTCCAATACTTAATGAAGCCACACCATCTCTGAGCCTGGATACTCAGATCCCCAGGGGAAAGCTTTCTCTCAGTCCTCCCAGCAGACAAAGACATTTCTACTCAAGCAGGTTTTTAAAATGTAATTGGAGCCCCTGATGGCACAATGGGTTAAATCCTTATGCCGGCAGGACTGCTGACCGGAAGGTCAGCTGTTTGAATCCAGGGAGCCGGGTGAGCTCCCATCTGTCAGCTCCAGCTTCCCATGCAGAGACATGAGAGAAGCCTCCCACAGAATGGTAAAACATCCGGGCGTCCCCTGGGCAACGTCCTTGCAGACGGCCAATTATCTCACATCAGAAGCGACTTGCAATTTTTCAAGTCGCTCTTGACACACACACACACAAACACACACACACACAAAACTATGTAATTACTCACAGGAGTGAAACTGAGTTCCAAAATCTTATGTTTTTCACTTTTGTATCTTTTTATTTGTTCCTTTAAAAAATCTATTGTTTTACCTTTGAGCCACCATGGGTACCACTTTTAAAGAAAGGAAGCCTAAAATTAAAATAAATTCCCCCTACAATTAATGACTTCACTGCACTATATGCAATGATGGGTCAGAGATATCCCTTATATCTTTCTAAAGCAGCACTATTTCGCTGCTGTTTAATTCTTCCCAACTCAAAATGATGCAACTGTTCTTATACTCTCAGATAGGAATGCAAGTAGATTCCAGTGTGGTGGCTGCTCTATAATATTTGCTCAATTTTTTTTGGCAGACTTCAGCTACACTATTAAATCCAACACCCAGTTTGGGAATTGCTGCTTTACAGAGAAAACAGAGCTACAAGAAAAACGAAAGCAGGGTCTTTAATCAATCTTGCCTTATCTTTGGCCACAGGGAGTGCAGTTTCTATGGGCTCGGGAAAGGAAGCTTCTTGCAAGGGTGGCACACATACTGTCAAGTCAGAGATGAAGTGTGCTTGAAATAATGGCGAAGAAATAGATCCAGGGAATGACCGCCTGTGATCTTCTGGCAAAGGCACTACGTGGTTAGCTGAAATTAATTCATGTTGTGGTGAATGAAATCGCTGGCGCTTGGCTTCATAAGAAACATTTTGTTCTTTCAGCCTCCTAAAAAATGTAAAAGAAAATACAGTTATTCAAAGCAAGGGGGGAAACGTGATAATTGAAAACACCACTAAAAATGCCATTTGAGAACTGTGACTATTTCAGCAAGATTGTGTAGTAACCTTTTTAAGAAAAATGCCCAATTCTTATGCTGAGCTACCCAGAACTGAAATCTGACCATGCGTTCTCAAGCAGAATAAATCAACTTTTCTTTCTGTACTCTCTGTTTAAAGGGGTAGCAATATATCTTTAGAAGAGAGCTGCAGTGAGAAGTTGTGTGCAATGTATACCCAATGATAAAGGAAGAGGGAAGAGACTGAAAAACTTACCACAATAGCCATTCAAAATGTAGAATCTGCCTGTGTAGGTTTAGACTGTACAGACAATAAAGTATTTCATCTGGGCAAAAAAGAACCTCTATTTCATTTGGCGATATTTAAAGATTAATGCAGCTGTAGTCAACCTGTATTCCAAAATGTTTTCTTAACAACCTTCAAAAGCATGGATTCATTTCTTTCAGAACTGGATCATGTATAATGAACAAAATTTCACCTGTGCAATATTTATGTTAGTTCATTTACTTTCAGCTCTGGGAATACTGGCAAAAAGTCCTGTCACAATTACAGAAATCTTATTTCAGCCAACTTCCTACAGCAAGAAGATTACTAGACTGTAGTTCATTATGGCAGCCTAACCCCTAAATGGTAGCAGAAGAGCTATAGTCTATGAGTGCAACTAGAGCATGCCTCTTTAACATGCAGCCCTCCCAGTGTTTGTGCCTCCAGCTCCTAGAAGCCCTAGCCAGCTTGTTCAATGGTCAGGAATTCTGGGAGCCGAATTCCAAAACACCAGGAAGACCACAGGTTAAAAAGGTGTGATCTAGGACTTCATCACATGCAATCTCCCCCACCCTGTTTCTAAACAGTTCCCTCATGAAGCATCACGGAGCCCATCAAACAACACAAACAGACTTCCGCCTGTTGTCCGTGATGCTTTGTCAGGAAACTGTTTCAGAAACTGGGGGAGGGGGAGGAGACAGTGATAAATAATCTTCTGAGTTTATGATTTGTGTGAAAACGGGAGACAATGGGGGGAAACACATGAGATGGAATCTTACAAATTTGCCCATGTTGAATTGCTTCCTATGGCAATCGCTTCCTATAGGAATCTCCTACTAAGTATTGATATTTCTCTCCCAAAATGTTGTTTCATGAGTCTGATATGGTAATTTCTTTAAAAAACATTAGGAATACCGAAATTCCACAATATCACTACCTTGTTTTTCCTATCATTTCTCCTTCATAGTAATCTTGGCTTTTGAAATTGTGCTACTGCTAGTTAAACCACTGAGCTGCTGAACTTGCTGACCGAAAGGTTGGCGATTCAAATCCGGGGAACAGGGTGAGCTACCACTGTTAGCCCCAGCTTCTGCCAACCTAGCAGTTCAAAAACATGCAAATGTGAGTAGATCAATAGGTACCACTTCTGTGGAAAGGTAACAGCACTCCCTGCAGACATGCTGGCCACAAGACCTTGGAGGTGTCCACGGACAACACCAGCTCTTTGACTTAGAAATGGAGATGAGCACCACTCCCCAGAGTCGGAAATGACTAGACTTAATGTCAGGGGAAACCTTTACCTAGCTATTTAACTGTATTTTCCTTTTTTAAAACCAAGTACAGTAAGTTCTAGTGCCTAGATTTCAGACTTCCGCGAGTGAGAGTAAAGATAATTGGAGGGAAAGGAGAGGAGCCCAGAGGATGCCTGCCTTAAGAACAATGCCTTCTGTCTCCTCTACAGATGGTTGAGCTAGAAGCAGGAGAAGGGGACCTTTCCTTCAGCTCTGTCTGATGAAGTCCCCAGACTTTAGAATGATTGCAGCTTGACATGACTTTAAGTTCGTGGGGCACCAGTGCTCTTTGGCAGAGTAAGCTAAAAAGCTTGTAAAACTACAGTTCGTAGGACTCCGTAGTAACTGGCTCTTGGCAAGCGGGGCTAAACCCAGGCATCATGGATTGGTCCTCCCAGCAATCCCAAAAACTGCTGGGTTCAAATGGTATGAATAGCAAATTATATACAGAAAATATCATTTGGAAGTCCAAACCTCCGGAAAAACAAAATTCTAAAACTTAAGTGTACTATTTCCTTGTCATGTTAACCTATGAATATCAATTATAGTGAAGAAAACATATATATTAATGTGGTATTTGCATTTTAAGAGCTATGAGGTGCTACTTAGCAATTAAGATTTGTATAGTTGACACTCCACATTTGCAATTTGATTATTAATTGATTTGATTAATATTTTCTCTCTAGGAATCTCCGGATTCTGCAGTGTGACTCTGTGGTCAATTTTCTACCACAGAGTTGCACTGTAGGGCTTAGATAGTCCTAGAGAGAACACTCTTCTAGGCATTTATAGGTCCTCCAGTGGGATTCTGTGGTCAAATTCCAGCAGAAGGTGACCATAAAGTTGCATTGGAAGACCTAGAGATCCCAAGAGAGAATTTTTCTCAAATAAAAAAATAGTGGTTTTATTCATGGTTTTCAATTTTTGCGGGGGTCCTGAGCTCATAACCACAGAAAATGTGGAGGGTCGACTGTATTTTATTCTTAAAAACCATGTAATAATAAGACTTATCTTACACATCCTAATTCATAAAAGCACTTACTTTCTGCCTCTGAATGATGTAGGTGAAGCTGATGTATGCACCGGGCTGCCATTTCTATAGGCAAAGTGTTGTGGTGAAACAGATGGGATGCTTGCAAGATTGTGACTCAACAAGGATCTAAGAAGATTAAATTATGGAATCATCACTCATGCTGTTATTCAAGGTTTTTCAAAATTTGAACAATCACACAGTTTAAGCAATTCAGTCTTAAATCTTTCTTCAATTACTTTATAGAAGATTATACAAATAGAAGAAGAGGTCCTAAAAGCCAATTTGGCCATTCAATTACTTATCTACAACAGTTAATGTGATATCAATATCAAACACAAAAGCACAAGTCATTCAATCTTTATGGGACAAATCATTCAAACTTCATATTAAAGTTCTACCATACTTACGCTGGACTATGGAACTGCTGATGAACAACAACAGGAGGTATGTTCACTGGAAGATTAATGAAGTACTGGTGTTCTAGAGGAAAGGGTGGACGCCCCAAGTTCGAAGAATTTGGGAACATGCTCTTCTATGCCGAAAGTGAACATGTATTCTTCTACCTACAGAAAATATTTTAGAAAACCTGAAATCGGTCAACTAAAAAAAAATCCACTGAGGCTTGTCAAAGGAGAAAAACTGGAGGGTCAGAATGGATAACATACAAGGAAATTCTAAAAGACAAAATGGAAATTACATAATGGAAATGGAAGAACAATTGAATATACGCCATAGTAACATCTCATGGTTTCAGTACATGCAAATAAGGGACCACTACAATAAGGACAAAAAGAGAAACTTCATAGAGTGAGTATTCTGGGACAAAATAATGCAAACTAACAAAACAATTACTAAGATATATAAAAAAACTACTTGGTCAACAGAAAAAGAATTAAAGAATGCATGGTGAAATGGGCTATAAACGTAAAACATAGCATTGAAATGAGCATCATTATCTCAGCCACACATGGAAATGATTTTGGAGTTTTTCAGATACTAAACCTACATTTCCATTTCTCAATGTAAATGTTGTAGAGTTGAAAAATGACAACAACTTTATGAGGCATTTTAAGTTCAGAAAAAATAGTCAAGAAGAATGAGTATATTAATGGAGAATAAAGCCACAAAAGCCATCCTTTATCTCTAACAGATGAACATGGAATTATGAAAGAATGAAACATGGAACGACTTAGATGATGCTAATGGAAAATGAGATTAACAGGAAGACATTGGTGATTATATACATATGTTTTTAATGGGGTTTGTATGGATTTTTATAATTATTTTAAATATTTTAATTGTATTTTATGACTGCTATGGCATCGAATTGCTGCCAATGTGTAAGCCGCCTTGAGTCGCCTTCAGGCTGAGAAATGTTGTAAATAAATATTAGTCTTGAGGATAATAGCTTCTTCTGGCTGTCAGCTCCCTGCCAATATTTGAGCAATGTATTGCCCATGATCCACCCATCACATACACCCATCATGCCCTGCTTGTAGGTTTTAAAAATATATAAAATTAGCCAATATGGAATACTAGATGCTGAACTATATAGGGTTGTAATATGATCAACTACAATTCTTCTTATATTCTTCCTAGTACTTTTTAGCCCAATTCATATCTTACAGTGCTGTTGATTATATCTTACGATGCATTATCCTTTAAAACCCACCTGCTAGATACATCCTACCTGTTCACGTCTAGTGTTTATTTATTTTAAAATTTTAATATATTACATCTGGCCCGGCCATTATGGTTTTAAACTTTGTATGTTATTGCTTATATGTGAGTTTATTGATTGTACTGTCTTATTATTTGCTGCCGTGTTGTTTTTACTGATGTGTCATTGGGCTTGGCCTCATGTAAGCCGCCCCGAGTCCCTTTGGGGAGATGGTGGTGGGGTATAAATAAAGTTTTTTTAATTATTATTATTATTAAATGCTGATGTAGAGGAAAGAAGCAAGCCCACTACTACTGCTGTCTCCATGTTCTCTGGAGATTGTATATAAATTGAACATAGTTGTTTTTCAGAAAACACGGTGCTGCTGATTCTGTAAATAGCAATTGGAAGTACTCTGTATTTAAAAGAAGTTGCCTCTTTCTCTTTTGAAGGTTTTTGAAGCAGTGAGGAATTACATAAGGGCAAAACCCACAGCATTCCTTCCCCTCTTTCCTGAAGGAAAGTGGATAGTGTTGCTTCTATGAGCTACAACAGTGTCAGCTGTGTTTCATTTATTTATTTATTTATTTATTTATTGTTTCGGCTTGATAGACCGCTCTATCCGAAGCCCAGAGAGGTTTACAGCACACAAAACACACTAGATTAAAAGACATAAAACACATCATAAAACCCATTTAAAACCAGTTTAAAACCCCTACAATAAAACACAATAAGTCAGCATGTAGTGCAATGGCAGCAATGCGGCAGAGTGGCAGATTATGGTAGGCACCGGTCAAGCACCGAATGCCTGTCTAAACAACCAGGTCTTACAGGACCTACGGAATGTCATTAGGTCCCGTAAAGCTCGCATCTCCGCTGGCAGCGAGTTCCGTAAGGTTGGTGCGGCCACTGAAAACGCCCTCTGTCGCGTACTGGATAGCTTACAGGTCTTCATGTCAGGAACCTCCAGCATGTTGAGCCCCTCTGAACGCAGTGAAATTACTGTACCCCATAAGAAACTGGGGAAAAGGGAGTAATTTCTTCTTACATAAATGAGTCATGCCTTACTACTGTATTTTGCAAAAAGAAGACAGAGAAGACAAATGAAACTTTTTATTTCCTTCTGCCCACTTTTTGCAGAAAACAGCAGGAAGGCATGCCTGGCACTTTCTTCTAATTCAGAAGAGAGACACTTCTTCTCTTATCCTGTTTGTTGTACGCATGTCCCACCCTTCCCCAGAACGATCAATTTGAAAAACACCCCTTTGTTGTGTATCCCCGGGCAGAACTGAAATGAAGAGGGAGCGAAGTGCCTCACCACCACCACTTTATCATAAAGAAAAAGTTCATAAAGAAAAAGCCTCTCCCAATGAGACTTTTTTCAACAACATTCACAGAGTAGCTTTATTTTCCCAAGAAAGGTCAATTTGGCATTTTTAAAGAAATTACAGTATTGTTTCTCAGAGAAGCCTTCAATATCAACAAGGCAAGTTGTATCTTGCATGCCCATCATAGTTGCACCATCTTTTAATTATGTATACATGTATGGGTGTGTGTGTACGCGAGAATACATAATTAGTGATCTCCTCTTTAAATGACCCTAGCTGTCATTCATAGACATTCTATGGCACCTGCACCAACAATGTTAGACATCAATATCCATAAAACACAAGCATTTCCATAAGAGACACACTTCATCCAGCTTTTAAAAAAAAGAAAAGCAATCAAGCAATTTGTAAAACACCTACTACTACCCATTAACAGTGATGTACAAACTCTCTTTCACAAAAACGTACCCAGCCAAGACATAATGTTTTCCCAACCCAAATGGCACATCTGGAATAAAGGATGGAATAACGCAGTGATTTCCAAACTGTGATCCACTGGGTGTATTGGGTTTCAGCTCACGGAAACCTCAGCCACCAAGGCCAATGGTCAGAGACTCTGGAAGCTGAAGCCGAAACGAGCCCTGTGTCCGAGGCATTTCTCCAATTAGTTTCCGGACAAAGTACAAGGTGACAGTTTTGACCTTTAAAGCACTACATGGTTTGGGTCCAGGTAACCTAAAGGATCGCTTTTCCCCATACAATGCGCCCCACACACTTTGGTCTTCTGAGGGGCATCTGCTCCAACCAGCCTGAACCCAACTGAAACCACCACCCAGATGACCTTTTCTTCGGCCACCCCATGACCTGCAGGAAGAACTCAGACAGCTAAGTCAGCTGTAGGAATTTAAGACACAAGTGAAGATCTGTCTACCTAGACAGATATTTAAACATAAACATGAATTTTAATGCATTTTCTTGGTTTAATCTGTGTTTTGCCTGTTTTAATATTCCATACTTTTGGAAAGGCATGAACTTTTAACCTTTTGGAAAACCAGAATCTCCATAACCTTTTGGTGATAAATGGCATTCACAACCATTTGAAAATCATAACCATATGTAAAAGTATGATCTTCCAGAGAACAGCCAAAAATCCATTTGAGTAAAATCTTCTGTTTAGTAGAATATAACCACATGTACTTATGCAAGGCATTTTGATTTTCAGTTGTTAGACTGATAACTTAGTTGTCTCTAATCTATTATGCACAAAATATAGTTCTTTTCAGTGCCTAAAAACATCTACTCTCCCATACACGTCTTCTTTCTATGTCATACTCTCAAGTAGACTTAATTAAAGGTAACATATCTGGTTTACTCACAACCTTCATGTATTCAGCATGCAGGTACATAACTTGTCAATGTAGTTACTGATAGGTTTTGAAGTAGTTCAGATAACACAGAGCATCTTTCTTATAATCAACAGCAATAAGAGTTTGCTTGTATCAGTCCAAACTCTAATAGCATCTCTGTGTTCTGTGGTTGAGATTTCCCTCCTTCTTTCCATTTTTAGCTATTAACAATCTTGCTGCTGTTACCAGGTTGGCAATTAATTCTTTTAGTTCTTTTGGTATATTAACATTATCAATAAATGATACCGTGTTTCCCCGAAAGTATGACACCCCCGATTGTAAGACGTATCGGGGGTGTCAGGGGGGTCGGCTAATGTAAGCCATACCCCGAAAATAAGACGTACCCCCGGCCGCCGCGTCACTCAGTCCCGCCTCCTCCTCGGTCCCGCCTCCTCCGCCTCCTCCTCCTCCTCCGCTTCCCCCCGCCGCCGCCGCTTGCCGCCGCCGCCGCTTGCCGCCGCCGCCGCCGCCGCTTGCCTCCTCCTCCACAGCGGCCCCACGCCTGCGTCAGGCGCGGCTGCGCCAGGCGCACTCAGGCCTTCTGCCCATGCGCGAATGTCTGCGCATGGGCAGAAGGTACTGAGCACGTCTGACGCAGGCGCGCTGACGCAGGCGCGCTGACACAGGAGCGCCGGGCGCGCTCAGGCCTTCTGCCCATGCGCGACTGTCTGCGCATGGGCAGAAGGTACCGAGCGCCCGGCACGCCCGCGTCAAGCGCCCTGCGTCAGACGCGCGCTCAGTACCTTCTGCCCATGCGCAGACATTCGCGCATGGGCAGAAGGCCTGAGCGCCAGCGCGCAGCCGCGCCTGGCGCAGGTGTGGGGCCGCTGTGGAGGAGGAGGCAAGCGGCGGCGGCGGCAAGCGGGGGCGGGCGGCACCGGAGGCGGAGGTAGGCGGCACCGGAGGCGGAGGGAGGCGGCGGCGGGCGGAGGAGGCGGAGGAGGAGGCAAGCGGCGGCGGGCGGCACCGGAGGAGGAGGCAAGCAGCGGGCGGAGGAGGCGGAGGAGGAGGCGGCCAAGGGGAAAGGCTTACTTTCGGGGTACGGTAATGTAAGCCGTACCCCGAAAGTAAGCCGTAGTGGGGATTTTGGGGGTCAAAAGAAAGTAAGACGCTGTCTTACTTTCGGGGAAACACGGTAGTAGTGCTATCTCTGGTGTTCCTGTTATCTCTGTTTGGGTGATTCTTCTTATTTCTTGAAATACATTCCCCAAAATTTTTGAACATATTTACAAGACCACCGCATGTGTATATCTGTGCCAGTTTCTTGACAAGAGTGGTATCGGGAGATCTGGGACATTGCAATAAATGATAAACTGACAGGAAACATAAAGGTTAAAAGAGGATTATTTTAAAAAGATGATTTTGGGAAGATTTGGGGGAAATTGATAGAATATGTATATATAGAAGGTAAAGGGACAAAACCTGTAATAGTAACAACTGATTTTTGGAAATAAGTATTATAATTGGCTGGTCTGAGGTGAAGGGTCAGCACTGGGTGATTGGACAATAAGTAATGAAGCTGAAGGATGAAATACTATAGGCATCAAGACATATATGTTCTGTACAATTTGTTAAGGGGAAGTGTTAAGTATAACAATGTTTAAATCAGCAGACTCCCTCCTCCTCCTGACTTCACCGTGGAGCAGCAGTGTGGGTTGGCTCCCTACCGAGGCCACCGACCTCTTGGATTCATCACGTTTCCCACTAATCGCCTGAGAGAGAGGAGACCTACCTCGCTCGAACCTAGGTCCTGGAGATCGTTCCGATCCAGAACTTTTTTGGGCTCGAGTTTTAAGCAGCGTGAGCCCTTCTGGACACGTTCGACGCCAGGAAAAGACATCCTTTTGGCAGGCCCGATCCCCCCCCCCCCCCCCAGACCATTGGTCAGAGGAAGCCAGGCCACCTGGCTCACTTGCCGCCAGTTGCGAGAGATCTCCTTGAGACCTCCCATGCTTCCTTCTTTTGATGGCAGGGTGGTGTCTGCATAGGTCTGCCTGGGCACTTCATGCCACACCCATGCCTCTATTCCCCCTGCCCTTCACCTTTCCCCTTTCTCTTGATGTTGTTGTATTGTCCTGTTTGTTACTCACTGGTTTTTTGTATTTACACCTTCTGTGAACCGCCCTGAGCCCTCGGGGAGTGGCGGGTTAGAAGTTAGAGTAATAAATAAATAAATAAAATAAATACTGAACATGTTAAAACTACAATAATAAAATAAAAGCTAATAAAATACAATTTTTTTAAATTAAAAAAGCACATGGAAAAATAAATAAATAAAATGGAGTCTGCAATTTGAGCAGTCCCAGATCTGCAGCCCCCCCCCCCCCCACCTCAAGAAACACAGAGTAAAGGGAAAGCTGCATACCAGAACATACACATACATGAGGAGAGGCGGGTAAGAAATAAAAATCAATTTCGATTATTATTTTGCGAAAGTAAGCCATAAAGCAAACTCTACTCCTTTGCGGGTTTAGTTCTTCAAGTCCCAGAAGCCTCCGCAATGATCAGGAATTCTGGGAGCTGAAGTCCAAAACAATTGGGAGAAACTCGGCTGTAAGAAAGCAAACACATCGAAATGGCCATAGACTTCAGGGACAATCCACTATTACGCAGAATGACAGCGGTTTGATGCAACAGGAACCTATCAAAACACAACTCCCGTGATTCTATAGCGGGCATGGGCAAAACTTGGGTGTTTTTGTCCAGGTGTTTTTGGACTTCAACTCCCACAATTCCTAACAGACTAGTTCACGCCCAGGCAAACTTGGGCCTTTCAGGTGTTTTGGACTTCAACTCCCACAATTCCTCCAAAGGAAGGGGCCTGAGGCTGTGAGGAATGGTGGGAGTTGAAGTCCAAAACACCTGAAAGGCCCAAGTTTGCCCAGGCCTGGACTAGTTCCTCAGCTTAAGAGGCTGAGGGAGAAAAGGAAAGGGCCTGAGGCTGTGAGGAATGGTGGGAGTTGGAGCCCAAAACACCTGGAGGGAAGGCCCAAGTTGGCCCAGGCCTGCTCTGTAGCATTCAGCCCCACTTTCTGCTCACTCGGGAGCCAAGAGCCGGGAGCCGGCCTTCAGCCTCGCAGGGCCCTCGGAGCGGAGGCCGTTCCCTTGGAAACAGGCCCAGGAGCACCGGCGTTGGGCCAGGCGTTCGAGCGCTCCCCTCCCTCCCTCCCTCAGGCTGCCCTCACTTACTCGGCCGGCCCAGCGCGTTCCCAAGCCCTCGGCCTCCTTTCCTGCCTTCCTTCCTTCCCCACTCTCTGGAGAGAAAGGGGAAAGAAGGCGGTGCTTTGCGGAAGTGCGCCGGAACTGCTTGCAGGAGGTCATCCCTAATGGCCGAGCCTCCGCGCAACCCCGGATCCAGAGCGGTCGCGGCCGGAAGTGACGACATCCCTGCCTCTTCTTTGCCTCCGAGAGAGCCATCGCCTCGCGCAGTCTCCTTCGCGCATGCGCGTTGGGCAGGGCACTTTCCCTCTTGCCAGTCTCCTTCACGCATGCGCATTGGGCAGGGTACTTCCCCTCTTGCCAGGCTCCTTCACGCATGCGCGTTGGGCAGGATACTTCCCCTCTTGCCAGTCTCCTTCACGCATGCGCGTTGGCCAGGGCACTTTCCCTCTTGCTAGGTTGACTCCATTAGGGCCTTAAAGGGCCAGATCCACACTGGCCTTTCCACACAAGCCATAGACTAACCCAGCATATCAAGGCAGAAAATGGGACATTCTCTGTGTGTGGACTCGGGACCCTTCCACACAGACCAATATCTCAGGATATCAAGGCAGAAAATCCCACAATACCCAAGTCCACACTGCCATATATTCCAGTTCAAAGCAAATAATGTGGGTTTGGTTTCTAATCTATGTAATTTCTTTTTTGCTTGTTGGGTAAGCAGTATTTCTTGCTGTTTCTTTGCCAGTGTTGATGTGGAGATGGCCTGGCTTGCCTACTCTGGAACATGCAGCATAGAATTGTCCTTCTTTAGGGGTCCCTTTCAAATCCATGATATTATATCTCTGTATTTGTGAATCATATACATATATCTATATCCACGTTTCCCAAAGTGGGTGGTACCACCCCCTAGTGAGTGGTGAGGCGATCCAAGGGGGCGGTGGGAGGCTCAGGAGAATTTGGGGGGCACTGAAGCCCTGTAAGAGGGCGGTGGTGGTGTACCTTAGACCTGAATGACCCCTCAGTAAACCACTTGAGACTGGCCACGGTTAATTGCTTTATTTAGAATAAATGGATAAAGAGGCTAGGATTATAGTCTATTGATGCTTTCAAATTGTCCAGAAGAAGCAAGGTAGCAAGGCAATAGTCCTTTGGCAAACAGGAACAAAAGTAATCAGGAACAAGCAAAGTCTTGATACCACTGTAGCAGCAAATTGGGAGTTATGGAACTCCAAGTGGCAAGTTACTTCTTACCAAAACGGCGGCATGGACGTGCGGGCGCAGGGATGAGAAACCATGCAACAACTTCACTGCTCAACGTGAAATCAAAGATTTATTGATTAACTCCAGCTGGTGGGGTTGCCCACAGAACGAGCTGCGATAAGGGGCAAACGGCCCCGGTCATCCTTAACACAAAGCATTTATACCCCTCATGGCGGCATCCACAAAAGCCTGAAGCCTCCTTCATGATCATTTCACAAACATCATTGGCTGGTGTTACAGAACATTTCATTAATCCAATTAAACATAACATTTTCATTTGCATCTTAATCCCCTCCTATATGTTAAAACAATGAACAGATCTATGGTAGTCTTTCCCACAGTGCAACTATCAGTGGCTGGGACTCCTGTGTTCCCAGTTTGCAACATTTGGCTTCTCCTTGCCAGCAACAGAGGGGCCAGAATCCCTCTGCTCATGCGCAGTTCTCACCCATTTGGCACTAAGGTAAACAAACCTCATGCTTTGCACTGTTTGACCAATCTGAGCCTACGTTATCTTACGCTAGGCACGGGTGTACTTTGGCAAATCACTGCCTGTGCTAGAAGCACCAATCATAGTGTTACATTCACGGAGCTTGTGCCTGCCTGATTCTTGGCACAGAAACCCACTTTTCTAGGCTCTACACGTGTGCAGCATCGCTTTCTGACCTTACTCCTGCAAAGAAAGTGCCAAAACCGCTTTATTCCAGAATTTTTCTTTTTTGTGGGTAATTCATCATATGAAATTACCTACACACACGTCTGGAACCCCTCAAGAGGACCAATCCACTCTCCAATCTCTCTTGACCATGGTTTGCACAGTTCTGACTGCATGCACACCTTTCACTGCACCTACGGATTTCTGCATTGCAAAAGCACAACATTTCAGCATTAACGGTAGGCAGCACAGGATAATCATTACAGAACAGAATACCACAATGATTATCATCACAAGTGAGCGTAGCCATTGAAAATTCGGAAGCCAGCTCATCAAATAGCTCCAGAAATCACCTGGGGCTTCATAAGTCTTTTGCACCTCTCTAGCAACACCCTGAATCTTGACCAGGTCAAGTTCAATGTCACCAGACTTATTTATGAAATGACAACAGGTTGTGTTCAACCACACACAGAATCCGCCTTGCTTGGACAGAAGGTAGTCCAAAGCCAATCTCTGTTGCATCGCAATTCTTGCTAGGGAATCTACCTCTACCTGCAAAGAGGACATCCCTTTCAGAGTATCATTGGCCAAAGATTCCAAGCCATATGATAAGACACGCAGTTGTTTAACATTCCAAGCCACACCCACCTGGGGGGCCATAATTGCTGCAAGCCTCTGAGCTTCAGTAAGAAAAGTCTTGTCTGGGTCATACCCATAACGCTTCACCTCATCAGGTGAACGCTTCTGGACATGCATGTACAAATTAGTAACAGGTGTCATCTTGGGAATCACTCTCAAGCCCCCAGGCCGCAGGGTGCCAAGGGTACAAACTCCACTCCAAGCCACAGGAAGCAATGACCCCGCCCACTTTCCACAAATCCAAACAACACCAGTGGGAAGCCCAGTCGCACGGAGCCCCATGCGTCTGGCTGGCAAATTCTGGGCCAAGTTCACTATAGCATTCTCATGGTGGTTTCCAAACAATATGTGAGTGCAATTTGAAATCTCCCATCCCCAAGTCCAAACACCTTTTGTCTTCTGGCCACAAAGTACCCTGTATCTGCTATGCACAGTAATCGTGTGATTACATGCAGGATAAGAGCCTAGCTCAACACGCTTGAAACGCTCATACATGCCAAGCCTCTGACTTCCTGTTTCATATATTCTCCCATCATCCTTCCATCTGAAGCATAGAGATGCTTCCAACGCAGGAGAACGGTGCGTGAGCATAAACTGAGCCTGGTCCACGTCCCTTCCCAAGAGTTCCTGCTTACATTTGGTGTCATTCCACCCTTTCAATGTCAAAACTGCGCTTGGGACAATCGGCCATCCCTGCCTATGGCTCGACGGGCCATGGCTGCAAATCCAGCATGAATTCAAACCCAATTCATGTGACATGTTAGTAACAAGCTTATGAAACATATTTTGATCCCACCCCATGTGTCCCCCAGTAATGTACAATGTCAATATCAGAGCCATGTATCCAAACACTGTCCTTACTCCCACGGGGCGCTCACTCCTGTAACGCTGTCCCATTAGGATGCTAAGCCACCACCTCAGTGAGAGTGCCTTTGGCTCTGTCCATCTTTCTTGCGTTGGACCACCATAACTGGAGTTGGGGGCGTTGATCTCAGACGACTCTTCTGTGGCCTTCTCCTTACCCCTCAAACAGGGGTTTGCTGATTTTTGTAAATCCTTAACTTTAGGGGGTTGTCTGGATCCACGGAAGACTCCAAAACAACCGGTGCTTTCTTCACCCGAGTGTAGTGGACCCACGGGCGAATTCCTTCGACCTTGACCGCCGTTGGTGTGCTCAACAGCACGGTGAACGGACCACGCCATCTGGGCATCAAAGGATCTAACGCTCCATTCCTTGACCAGGACAGACTCGCCAACTGAAAAGGAATGCAGAGAGGTAGTAGGGATAGGTGGATGCAAGTCTGCTGTATACTGGCTAAGTTTCTCTAACTGTCTCCCTAACATCTGCACATCTTGCAAAGTTTGCTGGTGTCCCAGCACATGGCTGTCCGAAGATAGTCCACACATAGTCTTTAAGTTCAATGGAGGCCTTCCATACAAACGCTCAAAAGGTGAAAGTCCTGACTTCTTGTGGGGCGTGCACCTGACTCTCAACAGAGCCAAAGGTAACGCCAGCCTCCAGTTTAACTTAGTCTCTTGACAAATCTTTGCTAAACAGTTCTTTAGAGTTCTGTTGGCTCTTTCTGCCCTAGCAGATGATTGCGGGTGGTACGCACAGTGAAGACGCCACGTGATACCTAATAGTTTACACAGTCCCTGTACCACGTGGTGTACGTACGCAGGCCCGTTATCTGAGCCTATCTGTAAAGGCATGCCGAATCTAGGAATAATGTCTTTCATGAGTGCCTTTACTACCTCAGCTGATTTCTCTGTACGTGTAGGAAAAGCTTCAATCCAACCAGTGTATGAATCTACAAAAACCAACAAATAACGGAAACCTCCACTCATGGGCATCTCTGTAAAGTCTGTTACCAAAACTTCAAAGGGCCAATTCCCTTGATACTGTATTCCAGGCGCTTTCAAAGGAC
Source organism: Anolis apletophallus (assembly GCA_030556195.1). Classification (NCBI taxonomy): domain Eukaryota; kingdom Metazoa; phylum Chordata; class Lepidosauria; order Squamata; family Anolidae; genus Anolis; species Anolis apletophallus. Next base: position 43,228,249 of record JARBWK010000006.1, read on the forward strand.
CTTCTCTGGGGTTGTTCTTTGCGCATGTCCAACATCTCTGCGCAGCCGCGGCTGTCAAGCTGTGCAGACTGTTGATGAACATTTGCCTCTCCAGGAGCGCTGCCAGGGCGCTCTTCCCTAGGTGTGTGTTCTCATGGTAAAACTGTACTATGTGCCACGCTTTTGTCTTAGGGACAAATACGCGGTTATCTGGCATTTTGATGAAGCTCTCTTCCCATTCTCCTCCCTCACTCAGGGCCCATTCCTCTTCCTGTCTAGTGTAATTACATCTTTCCACTTTGGGTCCTGAGTCAGTGAGATTTAACATTACAGGTGTGGGTTTCTGCATAGCTACTTCTCGGGCAGTCAGATCCGCTAACCTATTCCCTTGAACCACCGGGTCATTTCCTTTCTGATGCGATTTACAGTGCATAACAGCAACTCTACTAGGAAGCCAAATAGCGTCCAACAGAGCCAACATCTCATCTGCATATTTGACCGCCTTTCAGCAGAAGTCAAAAGCCTCTTTCCCTCCACAGTGCCCCATGAGCATGTAGCGTTAAAAACGCAAAACGAGAATCCGTATAGATATTAACCCTTTGCCCTTCTGCTAGTTTCAAAGCACGAGTCAATGCAATTAGCTCAGCCAGTTGGGCCGAAGTCCCTGGGGGCAATGGTTCCGCCTCGAGAACACCATCTTCCCAGGTAACGACAGCATAGCCAGCATAACGCACTCCCTCTCTTATGAAACTACTCCCATCTGTGTAAAGGGTTAAATCTACCAGTTCCCAAGGGAAATCACGCAAATCGGGTCTACTGGAATAAATCAAGTCCATTGTCTCTATGCAGTCATGATGTGAGGGCTCTGAGGGGCTAGGCAAAAGTGTTGCCGGGTTTAATGTTTGGCACATCTCCAAGGAAACGAGGGGGTTATTGCAGAGAACCCCTTCATACTTAGTCAGTCTCTCATTTGTCAGCCAGCGTGGTCCTTTGGAATCTAACAATGCTTTGACATGATGTGGTACTCTTACTGTCAATGATCTCCTAGTGTGAGCTTGGTAGCTTCTCTGATTAAATCTACCGCAGCTGCAACAGCCCTCAAACAGGGTGGAAGACCCCTTGCTACTGTGTCTAACTGCTTTGAAAGATAGGCTACAGGGCGTTGCCATGTACCTAAACTTTGTGAAAGAACCCCTATCGCTGTCCCATCTCTCTCTGCAGCAAAGAGATAGAACCTTTTGTCTAAATCTGGCAGCCCTAGCGCTGGAGGCGATATGACAGCTTCCTTCAGCGTTCTGAAAGCCTGGTCACAGTCCTCTGTCCACACAAATGGATCCTGATTACTTCCCTTGGTTGCTTGGTACAATGGCTTTGCAATGACAGCATAGCTGGGAATCCAATGTCTTACATAAGAGGTGGTTCCTAGGAACTCTCTTGTTTGTCTTCTATCTTTGGGAGTTGGGATTGCACAGATGACTTCCTTTCTCTCAACTTCCAACACCTTGCTTCCTGGGTTAGACCAAAGCCTAAATACTTGACCTTTTCTTGACATAACTGAGCTTTCTTTTTGGACACTTTGTACCCTTTCTCTTCCAACACTTTCAACAGTTCTAAAGTGTAATGTTTACATCCCTCTTCAGTCTTTGTGGCGACCAGCAGGTCGTCTACATACTGAATGAGTGAAACACACACTGTTGGTAGTGACAGAGTCTTAGCAAGATACACACTGCAAGACTGTGAAAATTCAAGTCATTTATCAATTATAATTAAATTATAAGACCCTTATAGGGTTAATGCACAACAATCTTAGTACATATATTCAAGCCAAAATTGGTATGGAGCAACCTTGCAACATTGTTTCAACATAAACACAGTGGTAAAACAGCTTTAGAGTATATTGAGGTGTGGGGAATAGACAAGGGAGGGGATACAATGTAACATAAATATAAGCACACTGGCAATAACACTTCAATGTCACTATTCCCACCCACACAAGTTCATATGAAGTTGATACAATCTCAAAGCTGGAGTCCACAATTGTCCGTGTGGTTGCAAAGGTTTGGAAACACATTAACAGCTTGGGACGCTGGAGGGGCCGCAATGGTCGATGTGCAAGGCCCGATCCATTTCGCCCTATGGGCTTTCTCAAGCGACAACATAAACAGGCATAATGCGCAGCGTCACAAGAACGGGGAACATTAACTGTAATAAACAATAGTGAAAATACATGAACGTCTGCTTTACCACAATAGGCTAATCCATGGAAGAATCCTTGGCACAAAGCTTGGCAAATAGAGTCCAATAGCAAGAAGGCTCAATAGCCCTGGCAAAGTTCATGAAGGCAAGGTTTTCAAAAGTTGATGAGAGATGCCATCCATCTCTCAGCCCCAACTCTTTTTTTTAAATCATCTTTATTGATTTTCACACACGATTAATAAAAAAAAACACACACAAACAAGACATTTCCATAGCACACTACAGACACCTCCTAACATTGCCTACTACAAAACAGGACAATACAACATTAAGGAGTACTTCCAACCTCCAGACCCACCTCCTGTAACACCCTATATTGTATTACCTGTGTAGATTACACCTCTATATTTTTTGTCTAGCCGGTGTACTGAGACTAGGCATCCTTACAAACGTAAGTACTAGTAATGGGGGGAAAAAAGAATCAATAAATGTCTTAAGGCTCAACTTCCGCCCACATTTCGTGGTTCTCTTGTTTTAGAAACAGCGTCACCTTGGACCAGTCAGTTCTCTTGGGGGTATTTGTTTGTGATAACTCCTGTGTTAAAATGTCCATTTTCATGATGTCAAGAAGCTTTGTTGACCAATCTTCTATGCTCGGGATACTGCCTTCTTTCCAGTTCTTTGCCAGGGTCAACCTGGCTGCTGTGATACAATATACAAAAATTTTCTCTGAGTTTCTGTCTATATCAAAGTCCAATAAACCCAGCAGGAAGTATTCAGGTTTTAATGGGATCTTGATCTCTAACATATTTGTCATAACTTTATACAATAGGGACCAAATTTTTTTGACTTTTCTACAGTTCCACCATAAGTGCATAAGGGTTCCCACCTCTGTCTTGCATTTCCAGCATTTTTGGCTGTAGTTATTATAAAAGGCAATTTTTTGAGGGGTAAGGTACCACCTATGGAATATTTTGATGTTATTTTCTTTTAACTCATGTTTAGGTGTACCCCAGTGAACTTTCACACCCTTTCCCAGAGAGCCAAGGGAACCTCGTGACCCAGGTCCTGTGCCCACCGCACCACACAGTTTTTAATCACCTCCTGTTCTGATTTGATTTCTAACAATTTTGCATAGAGGAGGTTTTTTTTTGACTTCTTCAGTAGGATTCTATCCCAAAATTGTTGTTTCTTTTCGAATCCTAGGATTTTATCTTTGTTGAAAATCTCCCTTAATTGTAAATAGTGAAGCCAGTTCATGGATCCATCCAGTTCCCTCAGCTCCCCAACTCTTATAGGTCTCAAAGGCTTTGATGTTACGACGTACCGTGCGTTGGACCGGGTTCCCAAAACAGCTCTCCATCTGGTCTTTCTCAGGCCTTTCACATGGGATCGGAATATAAGCCCAATTAACTCTGGCACCTGGGTGAATGGGAGTCGTCCCCATCTCTGCTCTTCCCTGGCTGCTTATCGGTTCGAGATGGAACTCGAGTAGCTGTGTCCTTGAACTAAGCATGAACTGCAGAGCTCTGCAGCTTCTGACTTTGAGGCTTGTTGGGCCTCTTTGACACTTGGGATTTAACATGGCGTTGCTCTTGCTGAGGGCCAGGGGAACTCTGGGGTGTGACAGGTAGCGGGATTCCAATTTGCAAGCGCGAGAGTGTGCACCTGCCAGTTGGAAACCCCATGCAGGCGCTGCTTGGAAACCGCAACACGCACTCCCTTCCTCTCCTCAACTCCGCCCACGGCGCAATCCCGAATCGCCTTCCAATCCAACGGGTCCCTTGGAAGGAAGGGGCGATACGGGACTGGGCCGTGGGCGGAGTTGAGGAGAGGAAGGCGGCGCGTGTTGCGGTTTCCAGGCAACATCTGACCAGGGATTCCAACTGGCAGGCTGAGGCAGTCGTGGCGCTGCGAGTGTGCCTGCCAGTTGGTCCAACGGAGAAGGAAAGCCTCCACGTCTGCAACGCCCTGAGTCGCTGCAGCATTTGCAGGCACCTCCTGGGAGATGGCCGTGGCATGACGGAAAATGCAAGCAGCTCCCAATTTCTAAGGTTCAGTATTCTCTATTGCTCAAGTTTAGTGCAATGCCATTGCTCTTGGAATTTCAAAATGCTCTTTGATTATAGGTGAACTATAAATCCCAGCAGCTACAACTCCCAAATGACAAAATCAATCCCCCACAACTCCATCAGTGTTCAACTTTGGGTATATTGAGTATTTGTGCCAAATTTCATCCAGGTCTGACATTAATGGGGTCTCGGCTGTGGAAGTCAGAGCTGAATTGGTCGAAGGTACTGCAAATCTCATCATCCGTTAGCCATACTCCCCCAAACATATTGTTTTTGTTATTAATCACTATGCTTTAATTGTGTTCAATTTGTAACAATGAAAATTCATCCTGCATATTCTATATTTGCATTAGAATTTATAAGCATAGCAAAATTATTTATGAAGTAACAACGAGAATATGGATGGGGTCACCACAACATGAGGCAGTGGGAGGCTCAGGAGAATTTGGGGGGCTCTAAAGCCCTGTAAGGGGGCAGTGGCGGGATTCCAACTTGCAAGTGTGCGAGTGTGCACCAGCCAGTAGGAAACCCCGTGCAGGCACTGCCTGGAAACCGCAACACGCACCCCCTTCCTCTCAACTCCGCCCACAGCGCAGTCCTGTATTGCCCCTTCCAATCCAATGGGTCCCTTGGAAGGAAGGGGCGATACCAGTTCACTGATAGATTTACTCAATTTAGAAGCCTAGAACAGACCATGAAAATAATTAAGTATCCTGATGCAGTAGTCTTCAGTAGTTTGGAATTAAATTGTTTCCAATGGATACAAATTGATGATTTGGAGGTGCAACTTGCAGAATTTCAAGAGAGCATCTGGCCTCCGGTGTTTGTTGACTTGAGGCCAAAGGTTGAGAATCTGGAAAGGTACCACTTGGAGAATCAAAAGGAGTGCTACTACGGACAGGAAATTTGGAGTGCCTGGAACTGATTACCAGACACTTTTAGCACCCTGAAAAATATAGCAATGTACTTTTGTACATAGATATTCTCAACGTTAAAGAATATCAAAACCAACAAAAGAAACCGACTGACAGATGAAATTAGTAGTGCTTGCTTGGGCTTGAAATGTACAAAATACCAACCTTCAATTCAAGATTTAGCCAATGAAATTCAGCAACAAAAAAGTCACTAATAGGCAGGTTAGTTAAAGAATTCCCCCTCCCCCCAGTTATCTTAGTTCACGGCACCCCCACAAGTTAAATAATATCAAGACCAACAAAAGAAACCGACTGACGGATGAACAAAGAAGTCACTAAGTAGGTAAGTTATATAATTAGTTTTTGGTTTACTAAATATAGTTATATATTACAATTATATATTTTTGGTTATTTAAACTAAATATTGCAAAATTATGGGCGTTTTTCTTGAAGTGACACACCACCCGAATTATGCCTGGTTTTTTTGGCAAATTTTGACACCACTCTCAAAAGGTTGCCTATCACTGATCTAGGCCAGCCCCTTGCCATACAGAGAATCAATATCTTGGCTTTGTTCCAGGATAAAAGAGCAAATTAGGACCTCTTGTTCCTCCAACTTAGATAGTTAACCTATAGTTCCCCATGTTCAGGGGTGTAATGGAGGGTAGCAAAATGTGGACATTGACCCTCCAAACAAAAAGGTGTCTCTACATTCTCCAAATTCCACACATTGCAGTGAGTGAAAATTCTTCAGTTCTTCTATTTTCTGTATTTGCACCCTTTTGATAACTTAGCCTACTTTTTCTTTTTGGATGCCTCAACTGTATTTTGAAATGCTCCACAACAATTTTGAGTTACTCCAATGCAAGAAATATGGTGACTGAAGGAAAATTTAATTTGAGGGATAAGGTTCTTATTTGAAGGGGGGATTGTTCTTGTTTCATTCTCTCCCAATAGTTATGCCTTCCTATCCCAGGGTATTTCTATTAATAAACAGTAGCTTTCTTATTTTTTATTTATTATTTGTTTGTTTATTTATTTACTTTGCTTCTAGACTGCCTCTCTCAGCCCAAAGGCGACTCGAGGCGGTGTTTTAAGCAAAGGACTTCTAATTGTGGATGAGTTCTAGGCGAAATAGGCACCACTAACCACCTGATTGTCAAAATGCGGAATCTACAAATGATAGTCTTTTAGACAAGCAATCATGGTTACAGCAGAACAACAGCATATTTGCATCAGATTAATCACATTGAGAGGTCATTGGAAGGTTGTTTTTTGGTTTGTTTTTTTGTGGGGGTTTTTTCTTTTATAAAAGGAGATCATTTGCAGATGATTTGTATTTTTAAATAAACGTCGTAAAAATAAATAAATAAATAAATAAAACACTTCCAGGAGAGTGATGAAAAAGTAGTGACATCATGTTATAAATCCAAGGCAAAGACAATGTTTTCGTGCTATAATTGCAATTTCCCTGCCTCGTGTGATAAATTCCACAAAGTACTTTACTATTTCTGTGGAGTGGGATATTCCTTAGCTCAGTGCTTTTCAACCTTTTTTGAGCTGCGGCACAGTTTTTACATTTACAAAATCCTGGGGCAAAATCCTGCAAACAAGATGTCTATTTTTTGTAGTGGTTGAAGGATTTTCAAAATGACACAAAATGACACTCTAACACAGTAATACATATAGTTAATATGTTTTTAAATGTATTTATACACTCATTGTGAAACCTGGGCCTGTTTCGATGAACACAACATAGATATCCTGGCAGGAATGGCAGAAAGACGCACACGAAGGTCTTGCTCAACAGCTGTCAGTCTCTCTGTGTGTTTAGTTTTTATCTCAGTCAAGCTAGAGAAGCTCATCTCACACAGATATGTGGTTGAAAACGGGAGCAATGTCAAAATAGCTTTGTTGGCCAGAATGGGGAACTCACTGGCAACAGATAACCAAAAACTATCCAAAGGAAGATCAGCAAATTTTAGCTTTAAACTACGATCTTGTTTCAGTTCAATGAGTTCCTCTTGCTCCTTTTTAAAGTCATGCCCTTTCCAGCAGCCAATGCCAAATGTAGTAATAGTTGGTAAACATAAAAAACACAAAACGTGCCCGGTTCTCAGGGAAGTCGGCGGGAAAGAGAGCAGCCAGACGGAAGAACACTCTGAGGCAGAGAGTTCCACTGCTGAACAGCTCACAGGAAGTTCTTCCTAATGTTCACCCTCCTACACAGACATGCTTCCCTGTGATGTTTGCTTTTCTGCCTGCGCTGTTGTGCTCTCTCTCTCTCTCTCTCTCTCTCTCTCTCTCTCTCTCTCTATATATATATATATATATATATACACACACACACAGTATATGTAATGTTCATTTGTGGGATTAACATAAATCAAAAACCACTGGACAAATTGCTGCCAAATTTGGCCACAAAACATACCAATACTAACCCAAGGAGGGACCATCAGTCAAAAAATTGATTTTGTCATTTGGGAGTTGTAGTTGCTGGGAGTTATAGTTCACCCGCAATCAAAGAGTATTCTGAACTCCACCAATGGTGGAATGGAATCAAACTTCCCACACAGAACTCCCATAACCAAGAGAAAATACTATAAGAGTTTGGTGGGCATTGACCTTGAGTTTTGAAGTTGTAGTTCACCTATATCCAGAGAGCACTGCTTAAGTGGCTGAGGAGGGAAAAGGAAAAGGGCCTGAGGCTGCTAGGAATGGTGGGAGTTGGAGTCCAAAACACCTGGAAGGTCCAAGTTTGCCCATGCCAGCTTTCAACAGAGACTTCTTCCTCCCCCTTCCCCTTCGCACCCTTTCTTCCCCCTCCTGCCGAACACTTACTTTTTCTTCTCCACTTGGGCTCCCTTCTTCTCAGCCTCGCTCTGCTTGCTTTGCCTAGCTTTGCTCATGTTGTCGCTTCTGCCGCCATTTTGATCCGAGGGGGCAGCGTGAGCATGTTCGGGAGGGGAGGGGGAGGGAGGAAGATGTGGGGCAAGTCTGCGCAGTAGCGCCCGCACGGCCACGTCTTCCTCCCTCCCTCCCTCCTGAACACGCTCATGCTGCTCCCTCGGATCAAAACGGCGGCAGAAGCGGCAGCATGAGCAAAGCGACGCAAAGCGATTAGAGCGAGGCTAGGAAGAAGGGAGCCCGAGTGGAGAAGAAAAAGTGTTCGGCAGGAGGGGGAAGAAAGGGTATTGGAGGTTCCAATTTCCCACGGCACACCTGATGATTGCTCACGGCACACTAGTGTGCTGCAGCACACCGGTTGGGAAACACTGCTGATGAACAGTTGTCCAAGCACTGCAATGGTGGGACTGAATTTCAATCAGGGTCTTGTACTATCCATGATCTTCCAAGGCAAGCCAAGAATACTGATGGGGCAGCAGTAGGTTATGGGAAACCATCTGGGGCACCTTAAAACATTTATCAGTTTTGTGAATTCCTGGGAGGAATTGTTATCCTTGGTTAGTCTCAAAAATAGGCTGCAAAAATGCTCAAGATAAAATATCTGTCTGGAAACACAATGAACTAAATCTTTATATTATTAAAGGTATTATGGCCCAGCAGGTGAGCTTTCTGACTGCAATACAGCCTGCATAATGACTAATCCTTGGTTCTGCTTGCTTTCTGAAATAATGTTTTCAGATCACTGGGGGAAGAGAGCTATATAAAAGCTTAGAATTTAAAAAAGTGAGGCTGAGTTGTGGCCTTCCCTAAGCACAATAAAAGACATCAACAGCACCTAATTTCCCTTTAATTAAAATCTAAACAAAATCTAGTTGGAAACCACTTTCTTATCAAGAAGAGCAAAACTTGTCTTTCTTACAAATGCCATGCAATTTCTTTATTATTTTCTCCACAATGTATATGTTTTAGTCACACAGAGAAACTATTTGTGAATATAATTTAATTCAACTCTTTCCCTTTCTAGTCTTCCTTGGTAAGACAAAGAGATGGAGCTGTTTGGCAAGGTTTCATTTCCAGGTTGTGTTGAAACCCAGGTGTATAGAGATTGGGAATAAAGACAGTGCTCTCTCTCCCATGAATCTTTCCTTCAATCATTTAGCATTTAGAAATATAGTTTAGATATCCAAAAGAAAGAGGCAGCAGATTTACTCAGAGAATGTAAATACATCAAATATGACAGTTCCAGGTATAATCAGTTTTCTGTGTCTCACACCTTGCAATGCTAAAAAAATTGCTTTGGAGAAGTAGAACTCCTAATTCAGAAAAAGTAATGTCCTCACCACCCCCTTCTTCCCCATACCTACACCCCTGAAGAGACCCCAATCTTCTCAGATGATGGTGACAGCATGTTAAGAGGAATCAACAGCTTCTTGCCACAAGCATTTCAACGCCCAATTCTGAATGTCCAATATGTCTCCCTTCCACAAAGAGCTGATTTGATCTTTATTAGATTGAACACAATAGCAAATGTGGAATTATATTGAAGCAGGTTTGGTACTTTTCCGAGCATAAAAAGTACAGTCAGAAAGTGATGCTACCCGTGCGTCAACTCTGAAAAAGAGGGTTTTGGTGCCTGGAATCAATAAGGCACATGTTATAGAAGACTAACACCCTGATTATATACATTCTAATCCACTCTGTGCCAAGTTATACTATATATGCTAGATGAGTGGGAATACAGTGCAGTTTGAGTTAATGAAAGTAATGGGATTCTTAATG